>JAYKKT010000090.1:39410000-39707500 GCA_036023115.1 Brasenia schreberi
TGATTCAAAATTTAAAAATTTGGATGCAATTGTTCACTGTTGAATGCTCAATCTGTACTAAACTTTGCATTATATGAATTTAAAGCAATTACCAGATTTTTTCTAATTTTTCTAGATTTTTTTTTGATTTTTTTTACCAATTTTTCTTGATCTTTTAAATAATTTTCTATTTTTAATATTAAAGTACGATACAATACGCTACGCTACGATATGCCCATATCATGGAGCTCAGTGATACGCGATACGATACACATCAAACAACACTACATACAAGCCTCTTCATGTGAAAAACTTCGAAGGACAAAGAGATGGATTAAACAAAAAACCAACGGAACCATTGCTGAACAATGATACAATATGTCATTACAAAAAAAATTTATCATATCAAAACCACTTGTCCTCTCCTTCGAAAGAAATATGAAAAAGTGGGAGTCGTGGAAGACAAGGATGAAAAAGTTTTGCCTACCAACATGGAAGCTTACATAGAAAAAATCTTCAAATAAAAGGCAAGCATTTTCGAAAATGCTCTCTCAACTTCTCAAGCTATGTCTTGGTTCTTAGATACGGGTGCTTTTTTTCATGTAACCCATTGTTATAAATCTTTAAAAAATTCTCAAGATATCATTGGAAAACATGTGTTTACGACCGATGCTACAAAAACTTCAAATTGAAAAAATTAGAAATTTTGAAAAAGATGATTTTAAAATTCAAAATATAAGTTTTATACCTAAACTCAATTTAAACTTACTTATGGTTACTCAAATTTGTAATAATGATTGTATAGTCATTTTCTCATCCAAGTATTGTGTGGTGCACAATCACCTATCGAAGAAGGTGATTAGAAGGCCATAGAGAATGTGGACTATACAAAATTGATTGTTTATTTATGAAAAATTTTAAATCTTATAATGTAGTCCATGATGCTAATCTTTAGCATAAACGACTTGGACATTTGGATATACATAAATTATGTAATTTTTCATTGTTAAAAAAATTAGAGAACAAAAATTTGATTGTAAATAATGTATTCTCGGAAAAATACATCACCTTCCTTTTAGAGAAAGAAATTATATACTAAGCAAATCTTTTGAATTAATAAAGTCTAATGTTTGGGGTCTTGCCTCTGTTGTTTCCAAGGGAGGAATTCAATATTATGTAATATTTGTAGATGACTTTACTCGATTTACTTTGATATATCTATTAAAACATAAATCAGAGGTAGTTGATAAATTTTTGATCTTTTGCAATATGGTTAAAAATAAATTTGATTCCACTATTAAAATTTTTAGGTAAAATTCGGGAGCAGAATACTTATCAAATGATTTTCAAAAATGTATTGAAACTAATAGAATTTTATATTAAAAATCTTGCACCAAAACTGTACAACAAAATGGTTTGGCTGAAAGAAAGCATAGTTACATTATAGAAACTTGTAGAACTCTATTAATTGCTAGTAATATTCCTAAGTTTTTATGGGCACTCTTGTCTTAACCTTTGAAAAGCTTTTTTCTTGTTATTGATTGTTCACTCTTGTCTTAATGGCTTCTTATCGAGTCGATCCGGTTTGGAAATATTGCACTTTTGTGTACGAAGGCAATAGGATTGTGAACAAGTGCATGTTTTGTAATACTGTAAAACATGGTGGTATTTCTCGTATGAAACATCACCTTCCGAGAACCAAGAAAGATTCTAGTGTATGTCATCGGGTTTTTGAAACAGTGAAGTATGAGATTGAGCAAGTATTGAAAGCTTCGAAGGAGAAGAAGAGATTAAAGGTGAGAGAGAGGGCAGAAATAGGTGGTTGGGATGTCTAAACCATTTGAAGATGCTACTGTTGAAATTAATCAGCAACATAAACTTCTTTATTGATGAAAGCCGAATAAAAAAAGAAGACACTGAGGTGCTGGTCGGCCAATCCTTGTCGCCACCCTCTAATTCTCGTTAAAACCTAATGGCAACCCTAATGACTACTTATATGGCTGATCTAACTTGAAAGACTATAATACACCTAGTAAGTGACTACTGGATTACGGTTCTTAATGGATCAGTTAGGACCCGTATTACAAAATACCATAATATACATGACTCAGACTTACCTATGACTCTATGTAATCATTTATAACTAAATAGTAACACTAATTAATCAAGATTTAACTTAATCTTCAACACGCCCCCCTCAAGTTGAATCTTGAAGGTTTATAATTCTCAGTTGATGGAGAGCTTTTTGAAATTCTCTAACTGAAGCAGGTTTTGTGAAAATATCCGCCAATTGGTATTCTGAGCATACATGAATCAGATTGAAAATGCCTTGTGTAATCTTTTCTCTGATAAAGTGACAATCTATCTCAATATGTTTTGTTCGTTCATGAAAAACAAGATTTAAGGCAATCTGGAGAGCTGCTGTATTATCAGTGTAAAAGGTAACCGGAGTATCCATTTTGAAGCCAAGTTCTGTTAAGAGGGATAAAACCTATATCCCTTCACACATGCCCGAAGCAATTGCACGATATTCTACTTCTACACTCGATCTGGGCACAACTGATTGTTTCTTGTTTTTCCAAGATACAATGTTTCTTCCCAAACATACCACATATCCAGTGGTTGATTTTATATCTGTCTTCGAACCTACCCAATCAGCATATGAATATATCTTTAGATCAAGGATGAATTCGCAGTGTACAATAAATCATAGGTAAGTGTAGACTTCAAGTATCTGATGATATGAAAAACTGTACTCATATGATGTTTGGAAGGATTATGCATCTATTTGCTCATATAGCCAACAGTAAAACTGATATAAGGACGTGTAATAGTGACATATATTAGCTTTCCCACTAATTTTTGGTACCTTTCGATATCCTCATATGGTTCTGCATTATTATTATCATCCTCCTTGGGAGACTCCATAGGAATTGAGCATACACGACAGTCTTCCATTTTTTTTCCTTCAACAAGTCCAAAATATATTTCCTTTGACTCAAGAATAATGCATTGTTGTTATGAATTACCTCTATACCGAGAAAGTAATTTAATCTTCTCAAATCTTTCAAGTCAAATAAAATATTGAGTTGTTTCTTTAGCTCACCAATACTTGTAGTATCATCTCCTGTAATAATGATATCACTAACGTACACCAGTAACATAATTGTTCTCTGGCCTTGCTTAATGAATAGTGTATGATAGCTGATATATTATTTAAACCCCAGAGTCTGAATTCCATCACTAAATTTCTCAAACCATGCCCGTGGGGATTGTTTCAATCTATAAATTGATTTCTTTAGTTTGCACACATTCCCTTGTCCGTTCTCATTAAAGTATCCTGATGGCAAGTCCATATAAATGTCTTCCCTGAGATCACCCTGAAGGAATGCATTCTTCATGTCCAACTGTCATAATTCTCATCTTTTATTAACTGCCAAGCTTAACAAGATTTTGATGGTGTTCATCATCTATGCTGTAGGACTGACTATATCTTTTTACAACTAATATTGCCTTATATCTTTCTATATTCCTATGTGCCTTATATTTGATTGAGAATACCCACTTACATCCTGCAGTCTTCCTTCTCTAATTTGTCCAATGCATATTTTGCAGATGATACCATTTTGTCCAATGCATATTTTGCAGATGCACGCTTCCCTTCTCTAATTTCAATAGGTAAATCATCTATTTCGATATCTGAATTATGAGAGGTTATCTGAAGAGGAGGTCAATCTGATTCACTTTGGAAATTTTGATCTCGGGTGACAGTCTGATCTGGAAAAACAATCCCTCGGTTTCCTCTGTTATATACTTGTCATTCACCAGCATTTTCATGAGTAGATTTAATTTCAGCTGGAGGAAGTGGGATCACTTGAGTAGACTGTATTTGTGATGAAGGTTCTTCTTGCACTCCATAAAATGGAATGTCTTCATGAAACGTGACATTCGTTATAACATAAAACCTCTTTTTGGAAGGATCATAACACTTATAACCTTTTTAAGTAGTCGAATATCTCAAGAAAATGCACTTAGATTGATCTTGCATCAAGTTTATCTCTGGCACCTTGATAAACATGAACAAAGCATGTACAGCCAAAAATTCTTGATAATAAATGGAATTGTTTCTGAGAATGACATAGGGAATGAAGTGGAGTATTACCATTGAGCACCTTGCTTGGCATGCGATTTATAAGAAAAACTGATGTTAAGACTGCTTCATCTCAATAATATTTTAGTGCATTGCATCCAATTAAGAGAGTCCTTGCAACTTCTAAAATATGCCGATTCTTCGTTTCAGCTATACCATTCTGTTGAGGAGAGTGAGAACATGAGGTCTAATGTAAGATGCCATGCTATAATAAAATTCTCTACTACTATCACTACGAAAGATCTTAATGGTACTCTGAAATTGCGTTTGTATAAATTGACAGTATACATGAAGAATTTCCTTCACTTCGTCTTTAGTCTTCGTAAGGTAAATTATAGTAAACTTAGTGCAATCATCAATAAATGATACAAAATACTTATATCCCTGCATAGAAGTTGTTGAACTGGGGCCCAAATATGACAATGCACAATATCAAAAGGAATGGAAGATATTTCTTCATCATCAATAAATGATACAAAATACTTATATCCCTGCATAGAAGTTGTCGAACTAGGGCCCCAAATATCATAATGCATAATATAAAAAGGAATGAAAGATCTTTCTTCATTTAAAGGAAATGAAATACGATGGTGTTTTACCTTCTGGCAAGTTTCACAATTCAAGTTCAAATCATTACAATCACTAAATTCAGGTAATAACATCTTTATTTTGAAAAATGGTTAATGGTCTAACCACTGGTGCCAATGAGGTACATGCTACTTCTGTCTCTTAGTAATAATTATTGATTGTAGTGCAACACCTTTATTGTTCTCGCAAAAGTAGAGGCCTCTCCTCACATTACCCTGACTAAAGATCTTTCTCGTCTTCAGTTCCTGAAAGATACATCCAGTGGAATCAAAGATTATACGACATTTTAAATCATGAGTCATAACAAAGACAGATAATAGGTTTACTGATATGTTTGGAACATGTAAAACGTTTTTCAATGTGCCAAAAGATGTGATAATACTTTCTTTTCCCACTATTGGCGTAAGAGATCCATCTGCCAGTGTAATATTGATTTGTGCCTGTGTCAATTCATAGTTATTAAAGAAATCTCTTCTGCTGACCATGTAATCTGTAGCACCTGAATCAATAACCCATATCCTTAAATAAGAAGAATTTATATTACCCTGAGTTAGGAATGAGAAAGGATAGACAATAGATGCTTGTGATTCGCTGTGAGAGGATGAAGAAGGTTATTGCGGATCAGTCAAATGTGGCTTCAACAATTCAATTTCCTTTTTCATATCAGCTAAAGAAGGTACACTTTCCTCAATCTTTTGCTTTTCATTCTGATCACTACTAAAATATGCTATGTTGTTTCTATTCAGAAAATAGGTAGGTTTTCCAACTAACTCCCAGCAAGTTTCCTTGGTGTGTCGTGGTTTTCCACAGTGAGAGTAGCTGATCTTATCTTTCTCTTCAGGTGTTTTTCCAAATCTACCTCTGCCTCTGCCATAACCTCCTCTTTCTTTAACGAAAAGAGGAACATAAGTATTTTTTCCTACAAATGTTGAGGTCTCAGAATTAATTTTGGTTTCTTTTTAAAGAAGCTTCCTATCTTCTTCTCTAAGGAGGAGTGAGTATACTGTACTCAAATATGAAAGTTCTTCCCTGCTCAGGATGTTATTCTTTACAGATTCATATTTTGATGATATACCCTATATAAGATCAAACACTTTACGCTCTTCAAACTCCTCATTTCGTTCTAGTGTGCAAGTCTGACATTTAGTCTTAGAGTACAGATGTAGTTCTTCCCACAGACCTCTAAGCTCTGTATAATACTCACTAACTGACCTTTCTGCTTGTCTGCATTTTCAAATCTTCTCCATAAGATCATATTTTTTCGCAATATTTTTTCTTTAGGCATAAGCTTCCTAAACTGTCAGCTAGATATCCCTAGCAATGTCCAAAATCATAAAAGTACTGCCAATGGAGGGAGTCATGGATTATATTAGCCAAGCACTTACTAAGGCATTTTCTCTGCACCACCGAGAATAAGAAGGATCTGAAATTGGGGGTCGAGGAAGATCACCTGTCAAATAATCTCATCCCCCCTTGCCATAATAGCCAACTCAATAGATTTGGCCCATTGTAAATAATTCTTGCCATCAAGTTTCAAATTTGTGATTTAAAAACCTTTACTTTTGTCTGATGAGAGTTCATTACTTTCTACCATCTTTGCTCTTTTCATATTCAGATTGATATCTCACTGAAGGAATACCTTTAAATCTGCCACAATCGGTTGACTACTGAAAAATCAATTTTTTTTAAATGAAACAACTGTCTCACTTCCTCTTGGACATTTCATCGAACAGTTGTAGTGCATCACTTGTAGATTACAAAAGCATATGTTCACGGTGAGAGGTAATGAATTTAACAACGATTTTGTAATGAAATCACTCAAATACCAATTTGAAAGAACAAGAAAGAGAAGAACTTGCTATCCTGCGTGTTCTTCACTGTGCCCATGACTTTTTTTTGTTGATTTCTTTCGATGCTTGATGCTAAACGGACACAAGAGGCTCTGATACCATGTTGTAATTAATTAGCAACATAAACTTCTTTATTTATGAAAGCCGAATACAAGAAGAAGACACTGAGGTGCTGGTCAGCCAATCCTTGCTGCCACCCTCTAATTCTCGTTAAAACCTAATGACAACCCTAATGACTACTTATATGGCTGATCTGATTTAGAAGACTATAATACCCCTAGTAAGTGACTACTGGATTACGGTTCTGATCCATTAGGACCCGTATTACAAAATACCATAATATACATGACTCATACTTACCTATAACTCTATGTATACATTTATAACTAAATAGTAAAACTAATTAATCAAGATTTAACTTGATCTTCAACAACTACTACTCAGGGGATGTTTGGTGACTATGGTCATGGTAGTGATGAATTCTATGGTGTAGGTGAGATAGAAGAAGAGATGGCTGAAGAGGGGAGGAGAAGGCGAGAAAAAGAAAAAGGTATAGGTTCTGGTGGTTTTAGCAGTCGAGTTGGCTCTTGTTCTACTAAAAGAGCTCCCACTCGTCCGATGCTTACGAGGGGTACTAGAGGGAGAGCCAGAGGAGGTAGTGGTCATAATGGGATGCTTCATTTCTCCCCCCTCCCCCCCGTACGACTCTTAGAGCTCAGCCAGGTATTAGATCAGCTATGGCTTTAAAGGAGGTAATTGAGAAAGTAGATTTAAAGTATGTTGATTATTTTTATGAAAATTGCCTCCCTTTCAATGTTGCAAACTCATTTTCCTTTCAAAGTATAGCGGATGCGATTGCTAGTGTGGGATCAGGGTATAGAGTCCCTACTTATCATGCTTTTAGGGGCACATTATTACAAAAATGGGTTTATATTATTAATGCAAGGAGTTCTAAATTTATGAAGACGTGAAAGGATGATGTTCTGTTATGACTGATGTTGGAGAGATGGTCAACGTAGGTGTTTGGTAAACTTCCTAGTCTATCACCCTAAAGGTACATTATTTTTGAAATCATATGACTTGTCCCATATTGATAAAACTGCATATAATTTACTCTCTATTTTTGAGGAAGTTGTTAAGGAAGTCTGTGTTTCAAAAGTTATTCAATTTATTACTGATAATGCTGCAAATTTTAGAGCAGTTGGTAAGATGCTTAAGGTAAACCATCCATCCTTAGTATGGACTGCATGTGTTCCATATTGCATAGACTTAATGCTTGAAGATTTGAGTGTAATGGATGAAATAAGAGAGACTATAGGTGCATGCAGAAATATTACAAAGTTTATTTATAACCATTCTTCTGTATTGCATTTGATGTGAATTCATACAGCTGGAAGGAAATTAATTAGGCCTTCATCATTACTGTGTAAAGTCTTGTCATATGTAAAAATTCTTGAAGACTTAATGTTGATTTTTGGAAAAGTTGCAGTAAATTTTTTAGGATGACTGTGCCTTTAATTAAGGTAACGAGGATGGTGGATAGTGAAGATAGACCTGCTATGCCTTATATATATGATGCTATGGATAAGCCAAATTAGAAATACAAGCAAACCTTGACCGCAAGCGGTCTCTTCTAAAGAGAGTTTGGAAGATAATTAATGCACGTTAGAATTGCCAAATGCATCATGATTTGCATGTAGCTGAATATTTCTTTAACCCTTTTATTCAATTTTCTCCTAATTTTGTGGAGGATAAAGAAGTGAAAAAGAGTATCTTAAATGCAATTGACCTTGTTGAAGATTATCTACTCATTGTAATATTCATTTAGAGTTAAGCAAGTATGTACAAAGTGTTGGAGATGTTGGAAGGTCAATTGCAATCCAACTCCGCTCCCTTATGCGGCTAGGTATTGTATTTTTATTGATCTTCATTTAAGTTATTAATTGATTGACTTCATGTGTTTCTTATTAATCATTATCATGTTTTATTTCATATGAACGGTGGACTCGTTTTGGTGTAGATGCACCGAATTTGGCAAGGTTTGCTCAACGTATATTGAGCCAAATATGTAGTTCGAGTGAGTGCGAGAAGAATTAGAGTTTTTTCGAATGCATTTACTTGAAAAAGCAAAACAGGCTGGAGCATGCTCGATTACGTGATTTGGTATACGTTGCTTATAACATGAAGTTAAGGCAAATGTAATAATTAGAAAATATATATTGTTTGTTGTTGCCTAGTTCTTGACTTCTTTCTTAATCTTATTAATAATGAATACTTGAGTTGACTATATTACATTTGATATTTTTTATAATTTGAATATTTTTTCTTTACAAGCAAATGCAAAAGGATGCAAGAAGGACAAGGAAGGTGCCATATGACCCGTTAAGTTACGAAAATGTTGATATTCTTGACGATTGGGTCAAATAGGAGGAGCCCCCTATCATTTTAGAAGATAAAAATTGGACACTCCAAGCCGAAGCAGAACTTGGAGTTGGAGATGATGAAAATGAAGCCGAAAGTGTTGGATGGGCAGATCCTATTATGGAGGAAGAAGAGAGAGGAGATGATGATGATGATAGTGTTGGTGGTGATCCTAACTACGTTGATTATAATGATTTTGTTGATTATGATCCACGTTGTGGATGATTGTAATTTGATTTAAGTTGTACTTTTAAGTTGTAGTTGTACTTGTAAGTTGTAACTTGTAACCTTGATGATTATGGATTCTATCGATTATGGAGTATGGAATCATGAAATATGGAATTATATTATTTATGGAATATGGATGGTTGTATCTTTGTTATGGAGATGTTTTTGTTATAGTATGAATGCTTCTTAATTGTGTTATACATGTTTTGTTCATTAATTTTAATTTTTAATTTTTTTGAATTTTTAAATTAAAAAAAACTGTGGTACAATACAGTCGTATCGGTGCCTGTGCGATACGGGCACCGATACAATTTTTACAACACTGGTTTATATGACTCCTCCCAGATTAGATATTCCCAGGATCAAGTTCTTAAACTAAAAAAAACTTTGTATGGTTTGAAACAAGCTCCCAAGGCTTGGTTTGATCGTTTTAAAAATTTCATACATCTACATAACTTTGCATCTTGTTATAATGACACCGCTTTGTTTGTACGAAAGTCAAATATATGTATTGTTATTTTACTCTTTTATGTGGATGATATGGAGTGATGAAGAAGGGATTACAGAGGTTAAGCATAAACTCCATCAAGAATTTGATACGAAAGATTTAGGTCTTAATTATTTTTTGGGTATCAAAATTATTAGAAAGTCATAGATATTTTATGTCACATACTAAATTTGTAAATGATTTAATTAAAAGATCTGGTATCACTGACAGCAAATACAACAAATAAGTTGATACTTCTGAGGTCTTTGGTACCATATTGATGAAGAAAAATTAGAAGATTTGATTCCCTATAGACAACTTATAGATGCTCTTACCTATCTTACTATTACTCGTATCAATATTTCTCATGCAATATATACAACTAGTCAATTTCAACAAGCACTCACCACTCTTTACATGAGTGGTGTTATGAGAATTATTAGGTATATAAAAAGTTCTGCAAAAAGGGGTACTCTTAATTTCTTCCTCATCTTTTGATTTATCTGTGTATACTGATGTTAATTGGGGTGGAGATGTCAACAATAGCTATTCTATGACTGATTTTTGGGTTTTTCTAGGTGAATCACTTATCTCCTAAAAATATAAGAAGCAACAAAAGGTGTCGCTTTCATCTACAGAAGTAGAATATCTTGCCATAGCTATTGTAGTTACAGAAATTTCTTGGCTTACGACTCTAAAGGATATGGGCATTATTCTTCAACAACCTACCACTATGTTATGTGATAATAAAAGTGCAATGTACATTACTTCCAACAACACCTTTTACGAACAAACCAAGAATATTGAGATGGATTGGCACGGGCCATTAGGGCCCGTTGCCATAGCCAGCTCCCAACGACTCTATGGCCTCAACTAGCTAGTTGTTGGAGGCCAGGCTACCTCCAACAGCTAGTCCTTCTCTGTGCGGTAATTCTTCTCAATGATGTTTTCTTTCACCGATTGCTCTATAAATAAGAGCTCTACTCCATAAGTTAAGTTGTCTAGTACAACCTTTGATTCGTGATTTGGCTCTCTCACTCGACTCTTGTTGTATTCTTGACTTGAGACATTCATACTTCGATTTTTTGATATCTTGGTGATTCCACCAACATATTGATGATTTGCGACTTAGCCGATTCAACATTCATGTATCAACAAATATTTAGAGTTTTATCCTTCCATTTCATTCTTGATTCTTCCCGTGGCTCTCCAGATTTTATTAGCCTATTTGTCAATATTTGGCTGCATGTTATGGCGTGCTATCTTGAGATGGCATATTGGATAGCATGCTGATCCAGAGAGCTACTGTACATTGATATTGCTTCCAGTCCTTGCGGTCACTGCTAGGTCCCTTTTGTCAAAGGCCCTTGAAAATCTCTGAGGACCAATTGATGTCCTTGGAGGGGTGGTGGGAGAGCGATGTTGTGTAGATTGGCTCTGCAGCTATTCAAAGTTCCATTCTTGTAATGGCTAGAGAAAGAAAATGATGCACCATTCATTATATCTTGGAACATAAGGTCTGGGAAAAAAATTGAACCATTGGTAAGAGGCCACAGAAGATGTTGCAATATAATGCACCTCCTCTCTTTTTCTGCAAATCCAAGACATGGCTGAAGCTGGTCGATTGTTCTTGGTCGGGGTCCATCCTTGTAGGTTAGATTCATAACCTGAGGGACCTCATATAGGAACTTGATTAATTGCTCAATAGTGAGCCATTTTAATTGAGAGCATAAAGAGAAAGAAAGAACTTATTTCAATGTCCTAGTGTCCAACTATAACATTTCTACCAATGACATTGATATGAAGGAAGAACCTTGAAGCTGGTTAGGCCTCTCATCGGACAGTTCTGCTATGTTGCATAATGTGTACTTCCGGACGTGTAAAATTTGCAAGTGTCTATGTCATGCTTGTTAAGTGAAATAGTCGTTTGATTTGTCATGAATATTGCTACTGGTTACAGTTTTCAGTATCATACCAAATTCGAAAAATCGAGCTGCCAATGCCATTACACAGGTGACGTTATGGGAAAGAATTATTGAACATAGGTTAAGACAAGTATCAAGTACAACAGAGAACCAATTTGGATTTATGTCAGGCAGATCTACTATTGAAGCGATTCACCTTTTGAGACGTCTTATGGAACATTTTAGGGCAAAAAAGAAAGACCTTCACATGATATTTATTGATCTAGAAAAAGCTTATGATAGAGTACCGAGGGAGGATCTTTGGAGAACATTGGAAAAAAGAGGTATCCCATTGACATATATTAACCTTATAAGAGACATGTATGATGGTGCAAAAACATGTGTGAGGACTCATGAAGGACCGACAAACTTCTTTGAAGTTAATATTGGGTTACATCAAGGATCAACTTTAAGTCCATACTTATTTATAATGGTGATGGATGAGTTAACAAAACATATTCAAGATGAAGTACCTTGGTGTATGTTATTTGCAGATGACATTGTATTAGTGGAGGAGTCTAAGGAAAAAGTTAATAGAAAATTGGAACTTTGGAGAGAAACATTAGAAAGCAAAGGCCTCCGACTTAGTAGAACAAAGACAGAATATATGGAATGTAAGTTTGATCATTTGGCTACTTCAGAGAACATAGAAATTAAAATTGGCACACATTGCATTCTCCAAAAGGAAAGTTTTAAATACCTAGGATCAATTTTTCAAAGTGATGGAAGAATTGATGGAGATGTTACACATAGAATTAATGCTGGTTGGTTAAAATGGAGAGGAGCATCAGGTATTCTTTGTGATAAGAAGATACCATTAAAATTAAAAGGTAAATATTATAGAGCAGCAATTAGGCCTGCCATGTTTTATGGTTCTGAGTGTTGGGCAGTTAATCATCAACATGTACAAAAGATGTCTATGACAGAAATGAAGATGTTGAGATGGATGAGTGATCATACAAGAAAAGACCGTATACATAATGAGGTTATTAGAAACAAATTAGGAGTGACACCAATAGAGGATAAAATGAGAGAACATCGTTTAAGATGGTTTGGACATATAGAAAGAAGATCAAAAGAAGAACCTGTAAGAAGGTTAGAAAAACTAAATTTGGAAAGTATTAAAAGAGGTAGAGGACGACCACAAAAGTGTTGGAAAGAAACAATAAAGAATGATCTAGTTTATTGTGAGTTAACTGCTAACATGGCACACGATAGGGATCTGTGGAAACAAAAAATCCATGTAGCCGACCCCGTCTAGTATGGGAAAAGGCTTAGTTGTTGTTGTTGTTGTTAGAAAGTTTGGGCAATGGACGTTCTTTCACTGTCTGATTCTGTTGAGTATTCGTACTGCATTGATTTCTAAATTGCATGGGTGATTGAATGTTGTCACGATGATAACCGCTGCAGCTCATGGTGCTTGATCGAATTTCACATCTTGCACTTATTCCAAAGAGGTTGTAATATTTTGTTCATGGAGATGATTACTTGGATCTTCCTAAGTATTGGCCAAACTTTGAGGATGTGTTTTGGTTAGGATATTTTCAGGGGTCATAGATTACCCATAATTCACCTGTTACGTATATATATACATATGTACGTACATACATGTATATATATTGCTTTGGATGCACTGCTTTTGTTTTGCCCTGTTCATATATTTTTTAGGATGAACTTACATTTTGTAGTTATATATCTATTTGAAGAACCAATTTTTTCTGAGATTTCCTAGGGAACTCTTTTCCAAAGTATTTGCACAGTTATCACTGATATTTTTTGGACGAATATTCTTTGAACTTTTGTATCCTCTTCAAACCATCCATGCATTGGAACAAAAGGTAATCCGCTGAAAACTTAACTTTTATTACTGGCACCTATTCTCTGCAGATTGTCCAAGCTAGAAGCACGTTGCAGGAGCTGCAGAGCCGCACAAGGACTGGCAGTGCCGGGTCTGAAAGTTCAACTTTTCCTCACGAACAACACGCTCCTAAATCGGAAACTGAATCGTCATTTAAGTATGCATCCTCAGAGCCAGCTAAAATCCTAAACGTGGATTACAATAATAAGCAACTTTCCATGAGAAACGAGTTGCGGGTTGATGATAAAGCAGTTGTAGATGAAGAATCTGTCATACTGAACAAGGATATACTGCCACAAACATTGCATGCCTCAAGCGAGAAGTTTGAGGACGAGGGGGATGAGTGGTTAGAGGAGACTACAGAAATCAGTGGTCCCGAACATGTAACAAGTGCATTGGTAAATGAAGAGAATGTATCATTTAGCGACCTGGAGGATGATGGCGATGGTGACTATTTGCCAGAAATTTCCAAAGCTAAGGATGCTTCTGATTCATCTGCTGATGGATCTAAAGGATGGATCCAACTCAGTGACACTCCCAGTGATGATGCCGGTGAGGATGGAGGCTCCACTGCCAGCAGCCACCCATCAGATTTTCTCTCAAGTAAGGATAAAAGCGACCAGCATCGGACTAGAGACAACAAAGATAATGATTGGCTGAGTGTTGATGATATTGATGTTGTTTGACTCTGTTATTCATAATACAAGTCGTAAATATTTTAATATTTATCTGCCTAAGACGTTCTGCATTTATCGTGTTTCTCTGGACATAGGTGTAAATAAGTTTAAGAAATCACAGAGCAATGACTGCGGCATGTTTAAATGTTTATAAGACTTCTTGTGCTGGATAGATTGTGTATGATGTTGTTTGGTGGCCTTTATATTGTGTATGCTATTCATGGCTGTTCATATGGCAGTTCGTTTTCCGAACTTTACCTTTATGTGTAGAATTCACATTTCTTAGTCTACACATACAAGACATGATCTTGCTTTTGAACACAAAATAAAGGTCAATATGACTAAGAACCCATGTACGCAACCTCTTGCATGGTGTGAGGCTTGGTTTTGGTTCGGCGCTTATGGACTTCGCTTTTGGCCCTTGTCTTCTATCAACTATGAAATCGGAGCATAAAATCTTTATTGTTTAGATTAGAAGCTAGAGAATATTGCTCCATTGGTTTTTATTGTACCATCTCATAAGCAACAAATGTGTAGTGCATGCCACCTGGCTTCTAATCAATGGAGCAATATCATTGGAGGTAGTAGGTGTTTTGCTCCATCCGATAGCTCACCTGGCTAGCGGATTCAACTCACAAGTTGAAGGTAGTGAGTTCGACATCAGGGCATTGGTATCTGGCTTCACATACTAGAAAAAAAGATTTCACAGATGTAGAAAATACTAAGATAAACTTCCACATTGTTGCAGAAAGGATGTTAATTCACATACTAGGTCTCACCTTTTAAGTCCAACTCCATTGGTAGCCACCTGAGCCAAATCCATTTTCTAAATTATGGACACTTATGTAGATTCTGGCATAATACCAAATATAGAATTCACCTATCTCCTCCCTACGGCTTGTGAATCAGCCCACAACATAAGAGCAGAAAGTAGTGATACTGCCGCCGTCTCTACACGCAATCTAAAAGGTCCAAGGCCAACTGAAGTAGCACCAGCTTCAGTCAATAATTTTAGCTCCTCTTGCGTGAAATCTGCATAATACCAGCAAAGGACTTGAGGATGAGCCCGTTATGGCGAGAACCTTGCAAAGGAAAGTAGCAAGGGTAGGCCTACAGATATAAATCAACTGGAAAATGGAATTGATATTACAAAGCATCAACAGACGTATCAATGAAACAATGACAACATAAAGAATCAGGTTGATTTGCTCCAGCAAAAACAGCTTTACCATCTACGCAGCCAGTAATTCCAAATTCTAATTTGTTAGCATACAAAGTTGGGCATTTCAATGCATTGGGTAAAATTACTATGTAGAAAAGTGAACTGTAGTCAAACGAATGTCTCAATGAGAGATTACTAACCGCCTTCAGGTCCAACTATCAGAATTCCACTTGGCTCAGCTGTAATGCCATTCAACGCTTTCATTAGGGGAACTGCCTCAGCTTCTGCCAAAAATGACAGCTTCGACTGCGAAACCTGAACCAGCTCCGAGTTGAAGTCAACCATTACTAGCAAGTTCGTTTTGCAATTTATAATGCTTGACATATAAATAAAGAACAGTCAAATTGATTGTTCAACATTAAAACTATCTACGTTCCTTTCAAATCCTCAGTTAGCTGTGGGGAAACCAACTCCAAGAATTACTGATTTTACACTTCCAACTTTCACTAATTTAAGTATTGGATAAGCCTTGAAACAAAAATTTGTTCAGTAATCTTATAGAGTTGGAAGGACCTACAATAGGCAAAAGATCACGGATTGTTGTTGGATGATTCAGTACCATCCTTTGCAACCTTTGACCTGAGAAGAAAGGGATTAAAAATATTATGAAACACTATGCGTAACTTAAGAAGAGGAAATGATAGAGGCTGTCATAGGAAATTTTCTCAAATGCATCAGTCAAGAATGCAATACACAATGAAAGATATTTACTTGGTGGATTTTAATATTCAAGGCATATTGTGAAGCAAAATAAAAGTCGTACATACATTGTTTTGTTGCAGCCAATGTGACACGTTCCCATCTGTCAACTCTGTTCTCAGTGATTGCTGGAGATCGTTCTGTCAGAAGTGGTGTCACACTACTTGCTCCGAGCTCCTGCATGTTATTTGCAGAAAGCTCACTTTAGAAAATGAAATGTAAATTATGAATGTTACCACAAACATATTTTGATATTTTCCAAGAGGAACATGGAATATAATCCAACTTGACGAGAACAGAATTTACATGCCATTTTCTAAAGCATCTTAAATAAGGCATGAAAAACATACTGTACATTTTTCAATGAGCCAATCTGCCCGGCCCCCTTTGAGAGTACCTACAGATAAAGATTTATGAGCTTCCACCATTATGGCTATGGCTATTCAAGCTACAGAAACTCACCAAATGCTGAGTAAACATGCCATTGAGTACTTTTTGGGATGTATACTTCCAAATCCTCCAAAGCCAGGAAGTCAAGGCCAGTTTTATCAACTTTGACAATACATCCTTTAATTACTTTCCCCATTCCATTGAAAAGCTCCAACCTTCCGTAAGTTTGAAAGAAACTCCCATAAGAATTACGTGAATTTTCAAACAACCAACCTTCAGTGATGGTCAGTAAGAAATTACCTTAATTAAATTATCATAAGCAAATGTCTTTCCTTAGAATAGCATCAGCCAAACAACAAATTTCAGGAAGAAACAGACAAGACGTAAATAATTTCACAGAGCCATCATATGTAATATTTGTTTCCCATGGAACTCTACGGATGTACTTCCAATAAAAAGCTAGAAGCTAACAAAAATGCTTCAGAAGAACTAGCGTTGGAACAAAGATTAAATGTAAAATAAACTGAAAATCACCTGTCAACCAACTCTGGTATGTGATGCTTGTTCATGCCAGACTACCACCAGTATAGTCAGACATCATATACTACTTTCTACCATCAAACACTAAACTATGCCTACATGTGCATGCTTTAGAATAGCAGAAGGGCATCCTCGAGTTTCATTTTGAGTAGAAATAATGTTGAAATAACTGCAACTAACGTTCTGGATCTATAGCTTCTGGAATAGTGCAGTACTTTGCAGTACTTCTTTATTAGATTATATTAGCTATTACTCGAGTCATCTAGCATCAAAATAGAACAGCCAAAAAATGCAAAGTAGCAAATTTTAATGTTGCATATCAAATTCTTATCCTAGATGAGATACTGTGGATCAAAATGATCTGTTAACAAAAAGAATGCATGTTAACTTGAAGTTAGACTGTAACTAAACGCATTCAGAAAGCAAAACAGTTTCAGATCGCTCACCAAAATCTTGTAACTAAAGATACCTGTCATCCACATCTAACCGTAATACCCTCGTTATATGCCAAAATTCATCACCTTGAACTCTAACAATATTTCCCTGGATGAAATAAAAGCACATTACCCAAGATATAAAAAAAGTGAAAAACAGCCAAATGAAGACTGCAAAATCTTTTCCTTATCCTTTACACTTGAACATTTTCAATTTTTGAAATACTCCCTCTTTGTGCTTAATGGACCAATTACAAAATCATGATGATGAAATATTCTCTTTGTGATTTCAGACCATAACAAGAGCAAACATGCCACAAAATAAATCACATCGCTCACAAAATTAGAGTACCTAAATTATTCAGTGATTTCTTGGTGCAGATAAGCAACAGTTGTAGTTACCGTGGATCCCATTATCCTACTACCGTTTCTTATTTTATTATTGCTACACATGAAATCGGATTGTATGGTTTTTATATGCCTTATAACTTGATTTTCTAGAAGCCTTGTGTTTGCAAAGCCAAGTTTCTACTCCTTCATTACATAAATAACCTTATATTCAAACTGCAATTGGAAACTAATCTGACTTCTGGAAGGATTAACATCAGATATAAGTTATAACTATTAGAGTTTCAGATTAGCTCGGTTGAACCTAATTAGAACCTTAATCACTAGGGCGTGTGAGATTCACATTTTCTGTTTTGGTAGGTAGATGAAGGTGCAATTACGTATTTGAACATACAAAGTTTACAAGGAGACAGTTTTTATCCTATATTACCTTGTCAAGCTATAGTCCTTTTGCTGATGAATATGAAATCAGTTTGAAGCACTAATTAGTAATTTGGGCTAGAATGGTAAAGGGCATTCTATAAATGGGTTCATAGTGTTCTATACTTCAATGAGTTTAATATAATCGCTTCTCTTTGAGTTATTGGTGTATTATTTTGACTCCCAGCATGAACATGATCAAGGTCCATTTGATGCGACCAAACATGGATTCGGCACCACTGAAGGCTGGCATTATGGCTAAATCGGACAGTTCCTATACATCAGAAATAGATGCTTAAAGTGCTTCCTTTTCTCCACATATGAGCTCTAATGTTTTCTTTCCTATCCCAAATGAAGACATTATATGATGTTAAGGATCATTGAAGACGATAGCTTCCTCCGCAATTTGAATAATACAACAAACCATCATTTTAGGTAAAGCATTTACATATTTATATTATGTAATGAAATAGAAATGCCACCATAGTTGCAACTTGCAAGAGTGCAAACAACCAGATTTTTCTGGATCAGAGAAATGAACTCGCCCATAAATACGATAAAATACAACTCCCCAAATAACTATTTTTGATAAGATAAGGATAAAGATGTGCCCAGCACGAACAGCTTCCTACATAACCATTTTTTATAGGATAAAGGTGAGAGAACACAAAAGAAAGCAATGGGCAGCAAGCAGCCATTCACATCGAGCAAAATTGGTGAGATGAATAGGTGGAAGAGAACAAAGTGCAGCCAAGAGAGACAGAGAGAGTACCTTAGATGGGGGAAGGACGTCGGAGTAGAAACGAGGAAGGCCGCCCCTCGCCTGGCTCGCGGAGGCAGCGGAAGAGAATGCCTTGGCTTCCAAGGCACGAGGACGCCATGAACATACGAGATGCCGCGCTAATGAAGGAGGCCGAAAAGCTTGCATCTCTGCGACGGCCACACACACAGAGAGAGAGAGAGAGAGACCATGCACATCCTTATGTTCCCTCTCTCCAAATTACGGAAGTAACAAAAGGGAAGCTCCACCCATTCATAATTATTAAAAACTAGTGTTGCTTCGGTTCGCATCGTTATCTCTTATACGATTCAACCGCGCATCACAGATCTCCATATGGATCAGTAAAATAATTCTCCAAAATCAGGATGAGTGGTCGTACAAGAAAAAACCCTATACATAATGAGGTTATTAGAAATAAATTATTTGTGGAATTAATAGAGGATAAAATGAGAGAATATCGGTTACGGTGGTTTGAAAATAAAAAGAAGATAAAAAAAAAGAACGTATAAGAATGTTCAAAAGAAGAACGTATAAGAAGGTTACAACTAGAAAAGTGTTAGAAAGAAACGATAAAGAAATCCAACTTATTGTGAGTTAACTGCTACACATGATAAGGCTTTATGGAAACAAAAAATCCATGTAGCTTACCGTGTCTCATATGGAAAAGGCTTAGTTGTTGTTTGCAGGCCCCAAAACCAAAGTTCAACGAGCAAGATCACCATACGGATCACATATTGTCGATCGATTTGAGTCAGTGTCACAAGTGACATGATTGGTTTGTGTTTATAACAAAATATATCATTCTTTGATACTTAGAAATCCACATCCCATCATCATTGTCTTCAAACCATCGACCACGACTGCCATGTAATACACAGATGCTGCCTTGGTGGCCACAAGTAGTGGCTTATTTTGACTACTACCATCTAAAGGCTCTATCACACTCACAAAGATACGAGAGAATGAGCATCCATAAGCACACAAATTCAACTTCTAGAGAGAGTGAGTATATATAATATAAAAGGTTTGAAAACAAGTCCTCATGCATTGTATCATCTATCCTTGGTCCACTTTACATGGAAATTTGGATTTCATATAACACTGATTATCTGTTGCTTTTAAGTTTTTTGTTTGCGTCAATCATGGGTTCCAACTGAAGTTCCAGCATGCAAATGGGAATGAGTGAACACTTTAAAAGGACAGGAATGCACCAAAAGTATTGGAAGAAAACAAGGATACATGATCTTGCTTAATAAGTGTTAAATGCTAATATAATATAAGATGCAAACTCTATGGATACTAAGAGTCCATACAGCAGGCACTCAAAGTGGGAAATGCAAGTTTTTTCATAAGTTCTACATCTACTGAAACAAATAGAAATGTTGATAGGAGGATGGCTATATTTGTGGGTCCAAACACTTTCCATAAGTAATAACAAATAATACCATTTTTTATTTTTTATTTTTTTAACAACCTATCTTATTTCACTTGTAGGAAGTGATTTATATAAAAAAGTGTCATCTATGAAATCATATCTCCTATTCTTGCACGGATTTCAATCCCTACCCCAAGATTGAAGGATTATTTAATCAGTGTCAAAAACACATTCTTTCATGAATTTATAGTAATGGATGTCCTGCATTCATCCTTATTTTGTGTTAATTATTTGTCCTGTCATTGTTAAAATTACATATTTTCTCATCTACTATTTCTTATTGAACAAAAGTACATATTTGAAACACAACACAATCATTTATTGGCAAGAACTATGTATGAACTATTCTTGTTCGCTACTCTAGCACGCAATTAAATGCAAAGCTACGTGTCCTTACATAATGCATGCTCACTAAACATTACTACAAAGGGTGTCTCATGCCATAAATGAACCCGTATGCTTGAACCGTTGGACAAGAGAATTATCTCTTACAACCTACACAGTCCTCCATTCTTGGTGCGAAAGCTATTTGATTAGCTTTACATCCGGGTCAGGGTATCACTTCAGGGTATCATTTTTCACAATATGTAAGACATATTGGTACGCATTGGGTACACCTTATAAATGTATCATAAATTTTTATTTGGTGTGACATTGGATCTATCAATTTTTTTAGAATGTCATAAATTTTCGGTCTGATATATGAGTTTAAAGAGATGAAAAACGAGGTTTATAAATGACTGATTGATCATTGGACAATAAAAGAATAGAAAAAAGTTTAGAATTAATAGACAAGCCATGCTTGATTGTGAAAGGCAAAATGATGGACACAAGCGAGATCGTAAAACTGATGAATTTTGTATAAAGTTATATTTAGTATTTTATTTTATAATTAAAATTTACCATGTATTCTAGTAGATGGGGATTAAATAACAACGATTAGCTTTGTTTCACGATGTGTATTATAAAACATATACGAACCCTAAAGGACAATGCACATCTGAATTTTCCAAGAGATTCGTTGTATCTAATTTTGCTAAAATTTCTTATATTTTGTTATTTACTCTGCGATAATCATGTTGCCCACTTGAGTATTCACCCGAGTTTGGTAAAAGCTGCTCATTGCACAACAGATATTCTACAGTAAAATTCCGTCGCCATTCTCAGGCGTTGTCGTAGTGTACTGATGAACCATTCGATGACGTACCTCTACTTTGGTCGGCCGTTATCCTTATATTGTATCTGCTAGTGTCTTGCCCATGACCTGAAAACAGGTATAATGGCCTGAGACACCGCGTTGAAAATATGATGTGAAGGACAAGAATGCTTCGACAATCCCGACACAGAGACCAAGTTGCTTGTAATGTTAGTGTACACCCTCATCATTTCATCAAGTAATAACCTCACCCTCACCTTCACCATCACCATCGTCTCTCTCTCTCTCTCTCTCTCTCTCTCTCTCTCTCTCTCTCTCTCTCTCTCTCTCTCTTTCTCTGTATGTGTGTGACACACACATACACAGGTTCAGGCTTGCATCATTTCTGACGCTTATTGGTAGTTGCCCACAACTAGTGATGTGTGAGCGATGAACCATTTTCCTCTTGGTGTCTACTGATGAAAAGGACAAGCATGGCTATTTCTCAGAGGGAAAACAGGAGGCATTAGAAGAGCAGTACCATAAAACAAATGCGAGCAAAGTCAGAAAGGCACAAAAGCCATCCCACTTTGAATCTTCGACACGATTCCACAAGTTGTGTTCTAGATCTTTCAGCCTCACCATTTTTTTTCTTTTACTTTTAATGTATGATTATATCATATTAACTCAAGTTTTTTCTAGACAAGGAGATAAAAGCCAGGTATGCACACCTCAAGAATCGAACTCATACCCACCCACTGCTGCTGGTAGGATTGAGAGTCCTGCCAGATGAACTAACACCCTGAATCAGAATTCGGATTCTTTTAATTCTTCATTTTCTTTACCGTTATTGTTTCGTAAGCTAGACTCAAAACAGGTTTGAAATGGGTCCTAGACTTGGCCTAAAAACAAACTGGAATCGACAGTTACCAATCCAGCTTGGGTCCAATTCAGTTACAGTTCAAGGTATAAGTTAAGACCAAGTTTAGCCTTACAACTGTGTTCTCATGAAATCAGAAAAGAATGGTCCTCTTTCTTTAGACACATTTTTCTTTAATCATAAAATTATTTACAAAAAATTATTATTGTACTAAACACATGAAATCATTCTCAATTTTGCTTATATCATCCTATCTATGTCAATTCACCCAAAGCTGTACACTTTGGTGGCCGGTCATATCCAAGCACTACACTTTCCTTCTACATGACTGATATCTTTCATATGAGAATATATCAACACTGATTGGTAGGTGAAACTTGCACCCAAGTGCATCATTAGTCGTATGACTTGACCATACTGAGTCATGACTTCTAATGCAATTTCAGTTCACGTGTCTTTGTTTGGATTCGTTTTTTCTGCTTTACATAAGACACAAAAGAAATGCCACCGGGTTCGGGTTTGATTTGAGATGGAACCTATTGGGTGCAGCACACCGGGTTCGGGTTCAATCCTAGCGCTTCCGAGGGACTTTGATCAAATTTGATATCAAGGCAGGGGGGTTGCCTAGGGCTGGTAACTGAGCCAAGTTGCTTGTAGTTCAGCTCCTAATAATAACCATGTTAAAGTTCGGTTCTCGATATAAAAATACCGATACACGAAAGTTGGCGCTTTTAATTCGGGTTTCAGTTTATCAAAAGTTTGCTTGTTCAAGAATTTAGATTTCTATGTTCATAAGTTCTAGAAAGCCATATTTATCCACTGATTGGGTGCGTATAATGTCATTTAAGTGATCAAAACTTTGAATTGCACGAGAAAGTACGAAAAAAGACTGAATTTCCAATAAAACTTTACATTTCGACTGAAAATTATATCCGGAGTTAGTTATACTTTTAAACTTTAATGAGCAGTTTAAATAAATAAAGGGCAGTCTGTTCAGCTTATCTAACTCGGATGGTGCTCGGTCCATGCCTGGCTCAGGTCCAAGGCGAAGGAGACAAGATTTTGAGCTGATGGACGAGCCATGATCTCTCTCTCTCTCTCTCTCTCTCTCTCTCTCTCTCTCTCTCTCTCTCTCTCTCTCTCTCTCTCTCTCTCTCTCTCTCTCTGTGTGTGTGTGTCTGTGTGTGTGTGTGTGTGTGTGTGTGTGCGCACGGGCGCATCGAATTCAACAAACCCAGTATCTTTTCGAGTCGCGATCCTTGCTGATGAGGTTCATCACTTCATTTTATCGTTCACTTTTCAAGCACGAATTAATAACTCAGAGGTTCAGATAAGAGGGAGTCGGTATTCAAAGCCGTGGGAAGATGGCGTTGGAAGGGAATGATGAAATTCCTCAGCTCCCCTTTTCAGTACGCGTGGACTCTTTCATTCTTTTCCCACCTGCTCTTCTCGCGACTGTTTCTCTTTAATGCATCCAGTTGCTTCAGAGACAGACAGTTCATACACACGTATATACAATATTATATTTTTGACCAAATCCAACACTCCTCACATGACCGGTTCTAATGAAATCATGAACCGTAATCGAACTGGGATCCGCTAGATCCTACTTAGGGTTCATAACCGGTGGTTCTAATTATGGTTTTGATATGAGCTGAAACCAGACAGAACTAAAAAAGAGGTAAAAATGTTCTATTTATGCTTGGACATGGCCAGTTTGGATCTGACCCGATGATTTCAGCCGAAACCGAATTGTGTCAAGAATAGACTGGAACTGAAATCGGCGAAATCAGATCCAAGATCAGGCTGAGAATTTGGATCAGTTGGTTTGATTCAAGTTTCACCTTTATGGAACAGGAACCGACCAGTATTTTTCAAAAGGAAAATTTTAAATTTTATTTGTGAGCCATTTTTTACTAATCTTTTAACATTCCATATGCTTACCACCAACGTATGAATATTCTTATTTGACGAAGCAATAGTGTCACCCACATGACTGCCAGGAAAAAAGACATCTTCACATGTCAATAGTTTTTCTTTTTGTGTGGTTATGTTTAGCATGCCTTACACAACAAAACTGATTGCACTAATCTTTTACCACCAAAGAGTATAGACAAAGTATCAGTCCATGGCCAGAAGGTCCACAAGATGGCCGCTTTGGTACCTTATAATCATAGGCTATACCAATAAAATGTTAGAAAACATGCATACATATATTTATATATATGAGAGATATTAGATCATACCTACCATTGATGTCATGCACTCATTTCTAATCATTGGTTTTTCAAAGAACGAGTATAATAACACTGTCTTTCATTTTTTTTTTTAAAACTTAAACTTGTAAAACTATATTCATACCATCAAAAAGCAATGAAAGAACAATGTTATAAGTTGAGAGAATCCAATTTCTCTCTCTCTCTTCGTATGCCAAGACTCCCAATATCAACTTATTTTTCTCTTGCTCTTGTCTGTCCATCTATCTACAAATGTATGTAGACATAGGTTCTGCCGTCTTCTTTGATCACGGCAGCCTTCAGCCCTTGGAATTTACTTGACCTAAACATGAAGGCATATAATGAAGCAATCTCGTGTCCGATCACTCTTATTTCTATGTGTGTGTGTGTTTTTGTGTGCCCCATACCCATTCATTACCCGTTGACGAAAAGTGAATCTAAACCCGTACCACCCTGTTAGTGTTCGGTCATCTATATGTGTGTGTGGAATTATCTCATGAAGCATCTATGCAACAGTAAAATCGTTCTCAACTAATTACCTTAATGAGAATTTGTCACAACAACAACAACAACTAAGCCTTTTCCCATACTAGACAGGGTCGGCTACATGAATTCTTTGTTTCCATATATCCCTATCGTGTGCCATGTTAGCAGTTAACTCACAATAAGCTATATCATTCTTTATTGTTTCTTTCCAATACTTTTGTGGTCGTCCTCTACCTCTTTTAATACTTTCCAAATTTAATTTTTCTAACCTTCTTATAGGTTCTTCTTTTGATCTTCTTTCTATATGTCCAAACCATCTTAAACAATATTCTCTCATTTTATCCTCTATTGATGCCACTCCTAATTTGTTTCTAATAACCTCATTATGTATACGGTCTTTTCTTTTATGACCGTTCATCCATCTCAACATCTTCATTTCTGTCACAGACAGAATTTGTCACAATGAAACTAATTAATACCTCAGCCTATTTGGTATTTAAAATTGTATAGAAACTTAGCTAGAGATGCCCAAGTTATCACTTCACATATTTATGCTTTGTGCGTCTATATGTATCTCTATCTACTCACATACATAGTGCTTCAAAAGTCATCAATTGTGTGCACACTTTTCACTCGGATCTAGCTTATGGTTCATTCTGTTCATCAATAGTATATTATAACGATAAGCTGGCCATTACGTGCTTTACATATTTTTATTTAAAAAGTGAGGAGTTTAATACGAAAATGTTGTGAAGTAAGCGGCATCGATTTGGAATAATCAAGGGCCTTTTTTTCCAAACTTTACAACATAAAGCTTCCCATAATCATTTGAAGAGCAGATCAAGAGATGGATGTATACATGCAATCCGGGTTGACGTGATTCATTTGGGGTTCTCTCCTCTAGATCCTTAGGTTGCATTTCTAAATCAATATTATGCTAATCCTCCACATTAATCAAAAGCAAAATCAAGCCTTTTCCAACACAAAGTAGGTCAGCTATATGTATTTTGAACTTTCATTAAGAACTCTGCTGAAAATTTCTTGTAGAACTCAAAAGTTAATCTAATAAGAGCGTTAATATCAGTTTTAAGTGATTGTGTGTATTAAATTATAAATTGTTATATGATAGAAAATCATTTAAGATGGTTTGAACACATAGAAAGATAACTAAAAGAAGCTCTAATAAGAAAATATAAAAAATTAGATAATAAAAATGTTAAAAGAGAAAGAAGAACTCCATATAGCCGAGAAAAAACTTTAGTTATTGTTTGCTCTTAAGTAGTACTATATCCCGTATTTATTCATCAATTTTTAATTCTGTAAAATCTGAAATCTTATACATATGTAAAGGTGTGTACACTGTGGTTGTGAAGAACATATGTTAGATGTACACCTTTCCTAATACTTGAGGGGTTAGTTTAGATTAGATGGAGAGGGTCTTGGCTGCTAGATAAATATGGAGTTAAGGTTGGTCTCTTACGAGGGGAAGCCCGATATTGATAAGCAACATATATCCGGAGGGCAAGGGTGTTTCTTTTTCTAGGTTGCTTTTAAAAAGACCACATACTACTTGCTTAAAGTTGTGTAGCAGTTAAAATTTTAATATAAAGTTAAAACTTTTTTGAACTAATTTAACTAAAAAAAGAAAATTATATATATATATAGTAAAACCATATAGGGAGAGGGAGAAAAAAACTTATATATGTTAGGACTTAAGTGGTAACAAATTCAAACAAATTTTAACCATTCATCTTTGATAATTAACTGTTAAAATTCAAATTTAAAACTAAAACAATAACAACTTATTTTTTTCTTATATTAAATAGAATGGGTTACATAGAAGCTCGATCACGTAACATGCTTAGTTAAATTATTTACTCTTCTCCTAGATATAAAGAGAGCTGATAAAATTTACTAAAACATCGCAATTTTACAGCGAGTTTTGACTTTATCTCTCTAGAACAAACGTTCATCATTTCCTGTCTCTATCTGTCGGGACACCTGTTCCTCTCTCTCTCTCTCTCTCTCTCTCTCTTAAATTCTCTTCGGCGCTAGGTGGCTGGTCTATATCTCCATAATCGACCTCTCTCTCTCCCCCCTAAAACTAGCTCCTCTGTTTGTCCATCTAACCATCTTAGGATCTTAGGATATGGAGGGACGTCATCATCTGTTCTTCATCTTCTCCTTTCTCTTGATATCAGCTGCAGCCATTGCCGCTCGCCCTATGTCAATCACCACACCTTCGTCTGTTACACATGGCTCTTCACTTCAACCAGTAAGTTTCTCTCTCTCTCTCTCTCTCTCTCTCTCTCTCTCGTTATGCAGTGATTGCTGATGAGTTTCTTTTTTGTCTTGTGCTTCAATTTTCAGAAATTCAACAATGAAGAAGGAGGCTGTGATTCACAGGACGAAGAGTGTTTGATTAGAAGGACCCTCGTCGCACATACAGATTACATCTACACTCAAAACAAGGGACACCGTTGATCCATTTCCCTATGTTCCTCCTACGGTGGGCGTTGATATATATAAATAAATAAATAATTCTTTATCCTAATCATCGTTTAGTTTTAAATGGGCTTGTACATCTCTTGTATTTATGTCTCCCGCTCGCACCTCCAGTTGAGTCATAGGTGAGATTCAGAAGAGTTCTAATGGGTTTGTTTAGTTTAAATCTTCTTTTTATGCACTGATGCAATTGGTAATCTTGTAGTTCGTCAATATACATTAGAAAGAAAAGGACTAGACTTTCAATCTGCTGAACTTTCATCATTTCCACCTGCTATAAACGATCCTTTCTTGGTTAATTTCATGAGAAGTTACCAGCAAAAAAGTCGACAACTGAGAAAGTCGCCTTGCACGCAAAACACGGGGAGTGGAAATATTCAAAATCTGTGTCGGCGTGCTTCAAATAAAGCTTCAAAAGAACCAAGAATCATTCATGGTTGAAACCCCAACAAAATAGCACCGAGATTCATCGGGAAGACCCACCAACAAAGAACAAAGAATTTCATTTTTATTAAATAAGCAAGAATTTTCGGGAACACCCACTATTGAGCCTTCTCTTCTTTCAAGTCTCTCTCTCTCTCTCGTCAGACAAGTTCACATGGTAAAGAGCTCCTCGTGAACTGCGCGAAAGGAAAAGTGAGTTGACTCCGAGTCCTTCGACTTTGAAGGGTTTGGTCTTTACTTCCGTGCTCATACTGTCTCCTTCGGAAATCGTTTAAATAGATAGAATGATAAGAGATGCAACAATTATTGAACGGCATCCATGTGGTGTTGCCGTCATCAATGACGTCATCTACATCACCAACTCAGAGCGTTTGATCGACAGTACGACGCTCTAGCTCTCTTGCTGCTGGTGGAGAGTTCGACTCAGAGAGGATGCATGTGTTAACTTGAGCCTCTTTTTGTAACTGTTGACACTAAAAAAATATTATATATATGACCTTTTTTTTCTTAATTTTTTTTGTGTAAGTTTGATCTTTCTGTATTCAGTTGTATAATAACCTACAACTATCGTTTTATGATCAATCTGTTCAAAATTTTAAAATTCGCCAAAAACTTAGTTTCTGGGTGGATTTCTTTGATTCTTGTACTTTTGAAAGACTGGTAACATCTACTTGATGTAAACAAAAAAACACCGTCATCTACATCATCATGCAGAAAATAAAAAACTAAAAGAACCATCAGTTCATATTTCATTTGATTCAGATGTATTATGGGCTAATATCTTCTTTGCTTACAAAACTATAGCACCAATATGCCTCAAAAGGTGCAACTCACTAGCTAGTGGCTTGATAAGAGGTCAGGAGTTCAATGCCCAAGGGCATGTGATAGAAGTCTGCCTAACCCCAGCTTGCTTATGATAAAGAAACACCACCTTACGAAATGGTCGTTTACACGGATTCTCAATCGTCACTGTGCCCTATCTCGTGTCGTATATATTAGTATGTAGCTCCAAGCTTGATCAACCTCAATTATCATTTTAAAAGTTTCAATAATTTCCTTCAAAATAAATGCGATTTTGTTCCCTCATATTAAAGAGAAAAATCTCAGAAGTAACTAATTAGTCCTAGTTTTTTAGCCATTATATATAATTAAGCATTGGCAATGAAAATAGTATGAAAATGTTGTCCAAATTTAATCTAAAAAATACACAAGCAACAAAAAAAATGATTCTCAAGAAACACGAGAAAGAAAAAGAAAGAAGACTTAAGATTTACATAGTTCAACCAGAGATTCTTACTCCATTGATAAGAAAAGAGGAAGATTTTTAGTCATAATTACTTTACATAAATCTCGCGTATCATGACCCTATGCTCTCTGGCCGAATATCAGTAAGAAAATTAAAAAAGAAAGTTTTCCTCTGTCACCCAACAGCGGATTTAAAAACTCTTTCAGGATGGAGTGAATAATAGGTGAGACAAACTATATATTATAACTCATAAATCCCACCTTGAGCTATAGATTTTAAGTTGATTTTCGAACTCGACCGATGTAAATCCCTCACCAATCTTCTACATGCAATAAAAGGCTTTTGATCTGGTTGAACCACAGGGTGTGGATTGCAAATTCAGGACAGAACAAGAATGTGAGATGAGGTGCACAGATTTTAAGAGTTGTTTTCTGGCTCTTTTTATGTGATTAATTTTTTTTAAACGACAAATTACATCTGTCATAAAAAGTTTCACTTCAGAGAGCTGCTTTTGTTACTCAACAATACATCACTTCGCTTTTTACATTTATTACATTTTTTTTGTTCACTTAAAAGTGGGATTTCCTTTGGATGAATAATAATTGAACCAACATAAACAATCAATACGGATAGTAGGGTTCAATTAGTCTGTCCCATGTCACTCTCGGCTAGATGCTGAAACAGAGCATGTCCAAACACACATGAGTTCATAACAAGAACTGTTATTAGAAACAAGATTATACGTATATAATTTTATTTATTTAACCAAAACTGTTAATAGAAACATGACTGTACACACACACACACACATATATATATATATATATATATATATATATATATATATATATATATATATATATATGTATTTAATGATCCACTCTCGGAGCTGTTGGACTCCTATTTGCTGTGCCCCATACATCTGTCATAGAAAACATTCTGATCCGCTTCTTGATTGTTGGTGTCGGCGAGAAGCGGTTCAAAAGCATAAGTGTAGCTAAGGGCGACGGAGAGCAAATGAAACAACAGATCACGTAACGAAGACTCCTTATATATATATATATATAGAGAGAGAGAGAGAGAAATAGAATCCTACTCCCTTATATGTTCGCTTATTCTTTTTTCGATAGCATGAATATAATTTAAAAAATTTAAGATTTAAAAAAATAATAATATTATTACATTCATGTCCATTGAACCGTGTTAATAGAGAGGGAATATTCATGCACATACTCATCTATACTCAAATATTAAAATATTCTTAAATATCTCAACCACTTGATTTTTAAGAGCAATGGTTGAGATCTTTAAAGTAAAATAATATTAAGTATATTTAATATACTTGTAAAAGGTCCCATTGCATTTTTTGACTTCTTAATTTTAATCGGTTGAACGGTTATAATCTTTAAAAATATTTGAACATGAAGAGTTGCACGCATTTACCAATGTTATAATATATAGATAGAGAGAGAGAGAGAGAGAGAGAGAGAGAGAGAGAGAGAGAGGATAATAACACACATGGTTATGAAGGGTCGATGTGATTATGATGAGATCTAATCTTGTTAAATTCTTCCACTCTTAAAAGTTTATGAATATCTATCTCTATATGTCAGAATATACTTGATCTTTGATTGGCAACCCTACCGAGGCAGGCAGGCCCCCGCCCATGATGCAGACCATGTCGGAGGTCGAACTCATGATCTCCTACTTCGATGTGAACCTTGCCCTTTGGACACGTTTTGGCCCTTGAAGGCGAACACACAATTCCCTCGTTGTCCACACAGATGGTGAGCAGCCGGGGACCAAACCATAATGTGTTCACACACAAAGTCCGCATCAAGCAAATTCATGTCTCGGGTCGTGCTCGTGTCGTGTCATTTTGGTGATAATGTTCAAAATAGGTTAGGCATAGTAAGACCTGTTTTTTTACATAGGACCTGAGTACAGACTTTTGGGGACATGCTTGTGTGCGGTTTCCGTGTCATAACAAAATTGTCAGCAATTTTGTGTTTCAGTTAAACTGGAGCTAGACGGCAGCTTCAACCATCAGTTCCAATTTGCTTGGAACTTAGAATCAGAACCGAACCACCATAGGCGTCGGTTTTGGTTTTGGTTTTGGTTTTAAAACCATCTCAGAATCACTGGTTCGAGTCTACTTTTTTCCTTTTAAAATACAAGCAGACTGAACCCTCTAAGACTCGAACTCTTCACCAGCTAAGTGGTGAGAGCGCCATGTTAACGAAAAGTTTGTAATAAAAGATTTTCGAAAAGATATTTAAAGTCTTTTCTTTTAAATACAAGGGCATTTAAACAATAGTGGTAGTTTGGAACCACGAAACACAATGTAACCAAACTGAAGGTTCTTGATTTTCGTTATGATTTTGAAGCCGGTTCGGTTATTTCCGATTACCACCAGTTCTATGGTCCATTGGTACAAATTCGAGCTTTTGACAACTAGCGTAACTATTTCCATGGTTATAACCCTTGAAATATTTCAGAAAACAATTATGAAGGTTAAATCATTAAAAATATGATAAAATTATGAATATTTATGTCTAATGACCGATAGTCATGTTGGCTTTTCCAACGGCGGTCTTTAAAACTGTCGATACAACAACAACTACAACAACCAAGCCTTTTCCCATACTAGACGGGGTCGGCTACATGGATTCTTTGTTTCCACAGATCTCTATCGTGTGCCATGTTAGCAGTTAACTCACAATAAGCTAGATCATTCTTTATTGTTTCTTTCCAACACTTTTGTGGTCGTCCTCTACCTCTTTTAATACTTTCCAAATTTAGTTTTTCTAACCTTCTTACAGGTTCTTCTTTTGATCTTCTTTCTATATGTCCAAACCATCTTAAACGATGTTCTCTCATTTTATCCTCTATTGGTGCCACTCCTAATTTGTTTCTAATAACCTCATTATGTATACGGTCTTTTCTTGTATGACCACTCATCCATCTCAATATCTTCATTTCTGTCACAGACATCTTTTGTACATGTTGATGATTAACTGCCCAACACTTAGAACCATAAAACATGGCAGGCCTAACTGCTGCTCTATAATATTTACCTTTTAATTTTAATGGTATCTTCTTATCACAAAGAATACCTGATGCTCCTCTCCATTTTAACCAACCAGCATTAATTCTATGTGTAACATCTCCATCAATTCTTCCATCACTTTGAAAAATTGACCCTAGGTATTTAAAAGTTTCCTTTTGGGGAATGCAATGTGTGCCAATTTTAATTTCTATGTCCTCTGAAGTAGCCAAATGATCAAACTTACATTCCATATATTGTCTTTGTTCTACTAAGTCGGAGGCCTTTGTTTTCTAATGTTTCTCTCCATAGTTCCAATTTTCTATTAACTTTTTCCTTAGACTCCTCCACTAATACAATGTCATCTGCAAATAACATACACCAAGGTACTTCATCTTGAATATGTTTTGTTAACTCATCCATCACCGTTATAAATAAGTATGGACTTAAAGTTGATCCTTGATGTAACCCAATATTAACTTCAAAGAAGTCTGTCGTTCCTTCATGAGTCCTCACACATGTTTTTGCACCATCATACATGTCTCTTATAAGGTTAATATATGTCAATGGGATACCTCTTTTTTCCAAAGTTCTCCAAAGAACCTCTCTCGGTACCCTATCATAAGCTTTTTCTAGATCAATAAATATCATGTGAAGGTCTTTCTTTTTTGCTCTAAAATGTTCCATAAGACGTCTCAAAAGGTGAATCGCTTCAATAGTAGATCTACCTGGCATACATCCAAATTGGTTCTCTGTTGTACTTGATACTTGTCTTAACCTACGTTTGATAATTCTTTCCCATAATTTCATAGTATGACTCATTAACTTGATACCTCGATAATTCGCACAATTTTGAATGTCTCCCTTGTTCTTATATACGGGTATAAGTGTACTTGCTCTCCATTCCTCGGGCATCTTTTGGTTTTTCCATATTTCATTAAATAGTCTTGTGAGCCAAGTGATTCCTATTTCTCCTAGTATTTTCCAAACTTCTATAGGAATATTATCTGGTCCTACCGATTTACCACTCTTCATATGTTTAAGAGCCTCTTTGACTTCATTCTTTTGAATACGTCGGTAGAAATTGTGGTTTATATACTTTTCTGACTTAGCTAAATCTCCTAAACTAATACTAACATCTTTATTTTCATTAAAAAGATTATAAAAATAGTTTTTTCATCTATTTCTTATATCATCATTTGCCACTAGAATTTTTTCATCCTCGTCTTTTATGCATCTAACATAATTAAGATCTTTAGTTTTCTTATCTCTAGCCCTAGCTATCCTAAAAATATCTCTTTCACCCTCTTTTGAGTTGAGTTTTTTATATAAGTCATCCCAAATCTTAGCTTTTGCTTCACTAACGGCCTTTTTTGCTTCCTTCTTTGCTTTCTTATAAGCTTCTAAAGTTTCACTAGTTTTCTTAGCATAATGTAATTTGTAACATGCCCTCTTTGCCTTGATTTTATTTTGTACTACTTCACTCCACCACCAAGCTTCTTTTTGTGCCGGTACACCTCCCTTAGATACTCCTAACACATCTTTCGCCACTTTCCTAATATGTATAGCCATATTGTTCCACATATCAGAGGGTGTACCAACATAATTCCAAACATCTCCTTGAAGGACTTTCTGTTTAAATATATCTTCTTTCTCGCTTTTGAGGTTCCACCATTTAGTCCGAATAGCTCGATGCACTCTTTTCTTCTTTGTCTATTTTTTTATTTGTAAATCCATAACTAAAAGTCGATGTTGGGTGGTTAAGTTTTCTCCTCGAATTACCTTACAATCTTTACAACATGCTCTATCTTTTTTTCTACAAATAAAGTAATCAATTTGTGTTTGCGATAAGCCACTCTTATAAGTAATTAAATGTTCATCTCGTTTTTTGAAGATTGTATTAACTATAAAGAGATCAAATGACATAGCAAAATTTAAAATCTCCCTACCTTTCTCGTTTATATCCCCATAACCAAAGTTTCCATGAATTCCTTGATATCCTAATGCCTCTTTATCGACATGTCCATTTAAATCTCCTCCTAAACAAATCATCTCCCTTTGTGGAATCTTTTGAAACACCTTATCTAACTCTTCTAAAAAAACTGTCTTTATACTATCTTCTAGTCCTACTTGGGGTGCGTAAGCACAAACTATATTCAAAACCTCTACTCCTAACACTAATTTCAATATCATGATTCGGTCACCATATCGTTGTATGTCTACTACACTCTCCTTTAAATCTTTATTTATGATAATACCAACTCCGTTTTGGGCCTTTTCTTTACCTGAGTACCATAATTTAAAACCTGTATCCTCTATCTCCTTTGCTTTTTCTCCAACCCATTTTGTTTCTTGTAAACATAGAATATGAATCTTTCTCCGAATCATAGTATCTACCACCTCCATTAGCTTACCCGATAATGTTCCGATATTTCAAGAACCAATACGAATCTTATTATCTAGGACTAGCTTTCTTACCTCCCACATCCGTCCATAATCAAAATGCGGAGACCCTCTCTGAAAATTTTTCACTACATTCGGGCGGCAATATAGCGGGACTAACTTCTTTACCCACACCCGTCCATGATGTGGGAACCCTCTCTGCAATTGATTCACTACATTCGGGCGAAAATGTAGTGGCCCTTGCTTACTTCTTACTGCATTCGGGCTCTGCAGCACGTCGCTAGGCGGGGACGCCCCAAAGCAATGCTCATAATTTTTGTAATCCATGTTGTAGAAATCCGACGAAGTTTTACGCTGGCTGTCGGAAGCCTGACACAACCCTCCTCCTTTATCCGGGCTTGGGACCGACAATGCAAGGGTGATCCCTTACATGGGCGGAGTTGTCTTTAAAACTGTCGATACTTATTGAAAATCTTTTCGGCGATCACGTACTTCAATTTCGAAGGTTTGAAACCGTCATAAATGATTTATTTGTTCAGTAGTTCTTTTGATTATTTCCGGCTGTTCCAACTGCCGGAAATAGTTTTTATAAACCGGACGACTAAGTCCCTAATCCCCTCTCTCTCTCTCTCTCGATTTTCTGGTAACTTTCTCTCTCTCTCTCTTGATTTTTCGGTAACTCTTTCTTGATTTTTCGGTGATCAAATCCCTTTGCAACAAGATCTAAGGCAACAATCCCTCTCTCTCCACTTTCTAGTTAATATCTCTTTCTCCCAAGATCTAAGGTAATCAATCAATAAGTCACTAAAATAGCTTCAAAAAATAATGGTTTTTCCTCAAGAAACAAATTGCCTAAAACATTCCACCACTAATAGAAGAGGTGTTGCTTTTGCTGTTTCAAATGATTGAATGTTCCTAGTTGGTATCCTTGATATACAGGGTTTTATATACATAGTTAGCATATCTTAAGCTAATACATATGCTTTAATACTACATAGATAGATACGGTGTGCATGCCAATGCAGTGCCAGTTGCTTCGTCATTTTATCAGTAAAATTAGAACTATCACATGCCACATGTATTATGTTCCCAAAACCACACTAATCTTATCATTTTATAACTAGACAGACGAAAAGATTAACTTCATTTCAGCATTCAAATCCACATAAAAAATCTTCACACAATCTACGACGTGAACATTTATCCTTGGCCCCTGAATATTACATTGGTGTGACAACCAAGCATCAATACCAGAAAATATATAACCTGCATTCCTGCATGTATGTAGATCAGTCTATACTGCCTTATCTCTTGTTTTTTTATTATATCAAACCACAATTCAATTAGGCAATGTTCTTGGTGCATGTATGTTGCACACAGGCGTGGAGAATTGTGATTTTGGACAAGAAGTTCCATTCAATCCACCGGCTTTTACAAAATCCACATAATGACTTTCGACAGTTAGCAACAGAGAACAGCTGATGGCTTTAAGAAATAAGCATTCAAGAATCTATAAGTTCATTAGTAAGAAGAAACAACCATTCCTTGGAAAGGACTAGAACATGGAATTTGCAGAAAGCAAGCAGGATTAAAAACTGAAAAATTCAGTTCCAGAAGTACCAATTTCTTCGGCATCTCCGTCTCCTTTTTGTAGGATGTTTCATCATATAGAAATAAGGATGAACTCTCGGTGTCAAAAACATAGCTCTACTCTCCTCCCTATCATACCTATATACCTGTAGAAAGTATACATATTATTTTATATTATTATTAGTCTTAGGAACCATTTGATGTGTTCATGTTCTTCTATTGTATTATTTACTATTTACATATATTATAATTAACATGTTATTTCATCTATTATCAGTCTAAAGTACAACAAGAATATCATATGATTCATGAGAGTGAAGATAGTTTATCTTCGGTCGTAAATTTTAGAAATGTGATGATTATGTACATGAAAAGCATCATGGAGGATGCGAGAGGGGAATGGAGCACCCATTAGAATAAGAAGAGATTTTAGAGCATATTGAAGATAAACATACCCTGACTTCATCAATACAAAATTGAGTAACATCATCAAAGCATGCCTTTGAGGATATGTCTCACAAACTTAAAAATATAGACACTCAAGTAAATATACTACAATGATATGTATATTATGTATGTTGCTTTTTATTATAAAATGAAATATAGTATATTAAATCATGATAAATTTATAGAGATACGCCAGATGTTTTGTGACTTAGCAGCAAGATCCTTTAATTTAATGCAACAAAGGTCATCACAGGTAAATCATGTATGCTTATAATAGTAATTGTTTTGATAATATTGCATCACATACCTTTAAAAAATTTTGTTATATGTTTGATAATGGTGGCCAGTAATCGTCTTTAAGTGTGTATCATGTTTTATTCTATATTTCAGGAATCACAAAATACAAAAACTGATAGAAGAGATGATCAAAGAAATGTTAAAAGAGATGATTGGTCGTGACGTTCTTATACATGATGATCTTGGATATATTTGATTGATTTCTTTTTGTTTATTTACTTATTTTAGATGTTTGTAATATTGGATGTTGGTCTTAGATATATTCAGCCCATATGGGATGTATGTACTTCGTTTAAAACTGAATTTGGTTTTATTCGACCCATATGACATTTATATTCTCGTTTTAAATGTTTGTATGTTGGACATTAATCTTTATATATATATATAAATCTGTAAGATAATTTATATTTTGATAATATCAAATTGTATATTGGGTATTTGTGATGGGATTCTATTCCAAAATCTATGTAAAAAATTGAATAATTATTGAACAAACATTTTCGGGTTAATATCAGTAGATTATTTTCTGTGGTTTTCTGGTACATCTGGGAAGGCCAGAGAAAGCATCGGAAATGGACCATTTCTAATAGTTTTAACCTATTTGACTATTTCTGGCAATGGTATGAGTATTTTCGAGGGTTGTTTTCCAGTAGACTTTTTTCTGGGGTTTTCAGCCTTTTCCGACGGTCGGACCACTAGAAATAATCTTTTTCAGTAGTTTAAACTGCCGAAAAATAAGTTTTTAGGACAGCCGGAAATAATCCTTTTTGTACCGGTGGTCAGACCAAACCAACGAGCTGATTTCTAACCGGTCAGGTTTAGTGGTTGTCACTGCATTTTTTGTGTTTAGAACGGGTGAATCTTGTGATGATCAAAGTTTTTGTGTCACTGTCACTGGATAAGAATGCAGACTTTTCAGATTGTGTTTGTGTCAGGCTTCCGTGTTTGTGCACCCCATTCACATCCTTTCACAAAACCGAGGACGAGGGCATGCCCAAAGCATTCTACTCCATCCGAAAGGAAGATGGTTGCAGTGCTTGATTTAGACTGCTGAAATTGAAGCTTGATTATTGATTAACACGAACTCGACGTACACAGGAACACATCATTCATACATTTACTGATTAAAATATACCAGCATTGTGCGTTTGGTTCATCAGGATGGCAATCAAACGTGATGGTACACGAATTGCCATTCGAAAAACTTGTCATTGCTGACCAGTTTGTGACTTTCACGATTAAAGATTAGCAGTTCACTTTGATTACCAAAAGTATTGACCCGGATTCCCTGTCACTTCTCATTGAGGTGATGTGGATTGTTTGTAAGGGGTTTGCATCAGTTTGCTCGGGTTAGTAACCCAAAACCGATGTATGGGGATAACAGAATGGAACTGAACAAATGAATTTAGTTTTCGGGTCAGTGACCCAAATATTTACTTTTCCGTCATAACCAGTTTTTCTTGTAAACCCTTCTCAAGGCTCAAAGACAGTTGAATTTTAGGTGATGGAACATAACTTAGATCCAAATAGATGAATGCAATCAACACTAACAATTATATATCCGTTTTGTCCAATAAGATGAAAGCTAGTTTAAAATATATCTATTGTGTATCATACTGTGATATTATATGTATGTGTGTAAGTAGTGGGAAATGATCAATTCTCATTCATACTCAAATTTGTTTTATCATCACAATCGGTTGATGTCTAAGATAAATTATTAATGTGATAAAACAAAAAGTATTTAATGCATATGTGCAAAGTACAAAAATATAAAGTTACCTATGATACAAATTTTCACTATTGATCATGCAAATTAAATGATTGAAGATGTTTGAGGAGATTTGAGCATTTGCCTCTCTTTCTTCCTCTCTCTTTATATATAAAGTGATTGGATCTTGTCCACCCTTAATGCTATCTACTTATACCCGATCATGTAATAATATTATTTTTCATCATTTTTGAAGGACCCTTAAAATGATACTCACATGACTCTAAAGCAATGAGGGAGCATGTCAAAAGTGTGTAGGATCTGGGTTTTTTTATCGGAAGTAGATAATTCAGTTGGTTGCGTTATTTTGCAGTTCGGAGACATCAAAACCGAAGCAAACTACAATAAGCAAATTTGTTTTAAATTTAGAAATGAAACCGAACCAAAGACTTGGAAAACCATACCCAATGAAGAAAACACGGATTCGGTTCAGTTTTCAAAGTAACCAATTTATGCTCACCCTTAGTCATCATGCTCAACTTATAGTATAAGAATTAAAAAAAATGTTGTCCAAAATGTAGTCCACAGTTGAACTGGTGGACTATATAGCTCCCACGCTATAAAGTTTCCACCCAAAACTTGTAAAATCTATAAAAAAAAATTGGCAACGGTTGCATCAGTGAGCTATAATATAGAGCTGATGGATATTTGCCCCACCCTAAAGAATTTTCCTTGCAAAGAAGAGGAATGATGATCATTAAAGTATTTAAAGGCCATTGGTCGCTATTAAGAGCCAAGAGCAAAACAGTGCATTGTAGTTCCACATAGCAAAAGAACTTAACGGTCATTGGCAACACAAATTATAGGTGCATGATTGTAACGCTCCACAAGTGTCAGACCAAAATAACATAGGGTCCGGTAATGTCACGTAGTTGATATCCGTGAACCGTTAACAAATATAAAGACAGCATAACTCATACAATCAAATACATGTCAAAAGTTCATTTATTTATATACAATTTAAGATACAACAAAGCAGTGGTATAATAAAAAAAAATTCAAAACTACAAAGAGTCTATCAACTCCTACCATCTATCAGTGGAAGACAAAGTCCTGCTTCAACGTCCCATGTGCTTAACGTTTCTGTTAACTATATCCTGAAATTCATATAAAATAAAACATGAGCACCACACTGTACTAGTAGATGGATGTGATCTCTCCATAGATAATCATACTACAAACATGAAGTATTTCAAACCATGTGCTAAGAAAAATATATATCTAACAAAATCAATATTATTACCAAATATGCATTAATAATCAAACACTCATCAATATAAAGTCATGCATTAGTATTCAGATAATGGTGTAACAAACTATATAGAGTTATGCAATAGGAGTTGCCCGCACCATACTCCTGTCAAGCCACATGACCTCCGACAATGCCCCCATCCTGTCAAGTATAGGATCTTGGTGCCTTACAAGGGCCCATAAAGTCTAACCCCTCGAGTCCACAAGGCAAAAGTATCTGAATATCCCACTAATATAGTCATGCATTCAACCATATAATCACAACAATATTTACAAAATTACATCCCATATCCACAATAACATCTATTGGGTCATCTCCTAGGTTCCACATAACCACATCTGCAACAAACACATATATCCGGTTATGTCAAAATAACATATCCCTATCAAATCACATATTTGTATCAAGTATCAAATCTATTTTACTATATATATATATAAACTCTCTATTCTAGTTACTAGCTCCACTTATCTCCAATTTAGGCATGTCATAACTGACATGAGTTACCTACTACAACTATTAGTGCAAACTAGCTCAACAAATGAAGTAGCCAACAAAACCCAATACATCCACGAGCTAGGATTATCCGATACATCCATTTACAATACACTAACATCATACATTGTCGTGAAAAGTATATCAATACCAATACTATCTCACTCGTGTACAATGGCAATCAATGAGCTAACACTAACAAATACGTCCATCTATAATCCATCAACGTTTACTAACACACAAATACACTCATATCATGCATCCATATAGTTATCAAAGCATTTTAAAGACTATTTCACAAATCAACATATACCCATTTAAAAGTATTAACAAATATTTCACAATCTCATGCATATGAAAGCAATTAAAATTGCCTCTAACATGTAACTTAAAAGAAAACACATTCACCTACCTCACGTCTCTATACATATCCAAATATAATAGTATTAACTCCCCTTAATCACCTCAATTTAGCTACTAAAACATGATTAAAACATAATATTGTTATTCTACACTCAAATACAAACTCAACAGTTCAAATCACATCGAAAGTGGATCTCAAACAAGTCCGAAAACCCTAAAAACTCAATCTGGATCCTAGTCCTGTTTGGATCCATTAAAAGATTTCATATCCAACTCTATTTTAAAATGGATCTCGGCTGACTGTAGACCCGAATCCGGATCTGAAACTGTGCAAGGAGACTGTTTTGGTGTCCTATTTGGTATCATTTGAACCTGACACGACACATTGAATCGGTTCACCAGAAGGCCAGTGGTTCAGCCCCCAAAACAAGCGGTTTCGGTTCCTCTGATATTTTATGGGGTGTTTGATTAGAGGCTGGGACTACAGAACTGAAACTGCAGTACCAGTTTCATCTCTTCACCTGCACTTTATAAGAACTGAAACTCCAGTACCAGTTTCAGCTGTTCACAGCCACTTTAGACGTTTACAGGGTGTTTGATTAGAGGCTGGTACTAGAGAACTGAGACTGCAGTACTAGTTTAGTTGTTCATCCTCAACCACATAATCGAGTAAAAAGTGTGAACAAACTTTTTAATATGCGTTGAAGTCTCATGTTTGATTACAAGGGAAACTGAAACTCAAGTTCCAGTTTCGTAGTCCAATATCTCGTAATAAAACACCCAACTAAAAGCCTAATTTCATGTAATGTAACCCTGTATCAATAATGTGTTGAAGCTGACTTTTTAAAGGGGTTCTGTGTTCCAGTTTCGTGGTTCAGGCCTTATAATCAAACACGAGGCCTAATTTCACGTACTGTATCAATGTTAAGGTTGTCCCTTTTAAAGGAGTTCTATTTGAAACTTAGTTCCTTTTTATTGTTAAAAAAAATATGCTTTTGCAGTTTTCTTCTGAAAAAATTCTAATTTTCATCCTTAAATTTTGAATATTTTCGCCTGGTCTTTTTGCTTACAAAAGAACCAGTAGAGTTGAGCATGCAGAACTGGTATATATCTAAATTTAGCGGAGCACCGGTTACTAGCGGTTGTTTTCCTCCTGGGAACAGCAATACATTGTAATCGTAACATATTTGAAGCAGTTTGTGTGGGTGGTCTAAGCGAAACTGTTCATCCTTTCTACACAAATTCAAGAATTTCTAGGAGAAGCCATTGGGACTGACTTCGCCACTGCCCATCGAATCAACCTTAAATTGCACAAAGCTAGTCCCATTTTCTCCAGACTTTGAACGGTAGAAGACCGAGTTTGATCAAAATGCTTTCCCTTTCCGAAATGCTCCTGATCCTGATGATCTCCTGCCCGAATTATCTGTGCACTGCAACCTCTATGATTGTTTTTGCACAGAGAAGATTGGTGCAAGTAATGCTTTAATTGCGTCGAAGAAAGCTGATACTCCACATGTGAACTGTGTTAAGAAGAGGAAGCATAATGATTGAGATTTGAGTCATATGCTGTTGGAGTTTGGCGCTTGCAGAAGCTATCTGGATGAGCAATCAATATTGGGCACTGAATCCTCTTACAGCAGATCAGAAATGTTTTGACGGAGAATGATAACGAGAGGTCAAGCAAGACTATCACTAGTTTTTACGCATTTTTTCTTTCTTCTATGCTGCCTATATAAATTTAGCATTCTCGCACTTCTGTCCGTTTCCTGTAAGATGAAAACGGCTCACTGAAGATGCCTCTTCAGTTTCATTGTTTAATCACCTCTTAATTATAGCAGTTTTTATCATAATTCATCATTTAAACTGATTAATTCCTATAACTAAGAGGCCAATATGGCCATAAAACTCCTGTAGGAATTATCACATGGAACCTTCACTACATTCCTAAGAACCAAGAGCAGGAAAAGAGAAGAACAGGATCATAAACATCCCAATTATTAAGAACTGGGAGAAACACCATATCCCTGCCCTTCAGAAGACTGTTGGCCGCTTCCAAAAGACTGCTCCTCTTGTCGGTTAGCCTGCCACAATTGTTGCCAAGGCTGACTCGGCATACCATACTGCAACCCTCCCCCCTGCTGCTGATAGTACACTGATGGATCCGGAATCGGCATTGCCGGCCTTCCAATGGTGACTGCCGGAGATACCGTTGCCGGCGGCAGGTAATAGTAAGGAACCTCTCCGTACCCGGGCCTCATGGAACCCATTCCCTCGTCCTTGATCTCATCTCTTGGAACGATATCCACTAGGAAGTCGAAAATGTCGGTCCTGGTGATGGCCGAGGCAATGTCATTCTTCTGCAGGGTGCGTCTCTTGTTCTCCTCTGCGTGGAGCCATGAACGAATAGTGAGCTCGAGGATGAAGAGCTCGCAGGCCTTCGCGAATAGCACGGGGGCCTCGGCAGAGATCATTCTGACGTCTTCGTCTGCTTTCATGATCTTCTTGATGCGTGCAAGAGGGAGTTGGTGATTCTTGAAGTCAGTGACTTGCTCAATTTCTTGACGTTGGTAATTCCAGAATAGCTGCAGTTGTTGTTTCTGCTGCTGAAGCAGATGGTGGAAGGTTTGCTGGTTTAGCATTTGTGGTTGCTGAACTCCTTGTTGTTGGAACCCTTGAGCTTGCTGTTGTTGGTTGTCCATCTGAAACAGGAGCGAGAATAACAGATATTTTGACGTCGAACAGATGGGCGATGCAGAAACACAATCTTTTGCTGGTTTTGATGTCAAACAGATTACCATAGTTGATTTTCAACAATGAAAGGATGCTTCAAATAGCGTCCTAATACATATTCAGCGTCACTGACATGCACAACTTTGTGGTGTTCCAGAAAGAGCATCCGGAATCAAAATCAAATTACCGAATTGTGGGAAAATAAAATGAATTCGTAGCAGTGACAAAAGATCAAGTGAGAGATTTCTTCGGGTGCACCGCCAAAATTTTATGTCGTGGAATTTTGAGAATCCTATACAGAGAAGAAGAGGAAGCCATGACGAATTTTTTTTCGTATAAGAAGCATGAAAGAAAAGCAAATCCACACCATACAACCTTATCCATGATGCCCTATCTGTGTGCCATCCTGGGGAGAGAGAGGATGAGATATTTCTCCTTTTCTTTCTTCCCTCAGAATTTGTTATGAACAAGTGGATAAGGAAAAAGAAGACAAGACTTCAGTTCTCCTTGAGGTCAAAGACTATCCACAAGTTCTCCTCAAAGCAGGACTTGAATTCAAACCTCAGATTAGTTCCATCCCGAAGATTATCCATAACAAAATTCGAACTCCGGAGTCCTACTTATTGCAATTGAAGAACAAAAGGTGAAAAGATCAAAATACAAACAATGGCTTGTCGACTGTCCCGACTGCTCTATGCGGTTTTACAGAGTACTTGTGGGTTGCTGTCTTCTTATTTTTAGGACTTGTTACCTTGGGAGTGCTTTACTTAAACTGCCGAACTCTCGGTCTTGGGCTCTTCCCTTGCAGGCCCTATGCCGCGCATTGGCTTATTCAACGGCTTACAGGCATTGCAGAAAACATTGTTGCATTTCCATGCCTTCGTCAATGTAGCTTATTCACATGCATTTGGAATTAAGAGGTAACTGAGCTGATCTGCTTACGAACTACTCAAGATTGATTCTTGAGTCAGTCTTGTCGAGCTTGAATAGAACTTGGCATCCGAGTCAGTTGAGCTGGAGCATATCAATACTTAGCTCGTAATACTGTGACACTCATCGAGCTTGAGAGAGAAAGAGAAGAATCGGAGGGAGAGGAGCTACAAAAAGAGATGAAAGTCATCAAGGCAAACCATACCATTCCTCAGCCTTTTCTGGCTAAGGCCGAAGGGTAGCATCAATGGGCTTTTCAATTTAAGTTTGTTGTTGAATTTGTCGTGCTCAAATTAGACTCAAGTTTGAGCTCTCTCATGTGCTCAGAGTTTGAGTTAAACTGGAGCTTATTGACGAGCTCAGACAAGCTAGCGTTGATCAAACTCATTCTAAGATCCCGCTCAAGCTTTAACAACCTGAGCTTTAGTTCAAATATAGCTAAAGACGAGTTCAAGCCTAGAGATTGAAGCTTATTCAAGCTCAAACTCATGTTCATCCGAGCATTTCTTAAACAAGCCAAGTCAATCTGGCCCAGGCTTGTTTTCAACCTGCCTTTATTATACCCCTTTTCAGATTCTTGAGTTTTACTTCTTTTTTAATTTCACTCTACTGTGTTTTTACCTACAATCAGATATTTCGAGTGCTGAAATTTTTGATCATCTTAAGAAGAGTTCATTTCTGATTTTGGCACTTATTTTCAAATAAAATTGCTAAATAGCTCACTTTGCTAGGGGGTCGATTCACAAGTTGAGGGTCATGAGTTTGAATCCTCGGATGTGCATCTGGATTCGGCTTCCACGTCGTAACTTGTTAACCACTAATATTGCATGCAAGATCAAAACCAAAACGATGTATTCCCTACTCTTGGCCAACGCTTCGTATTCACCTTGGGCATTGCATCACTGTCTAAAATAAATCTATTCTTCCGTCTACATGTTCTTTCCTTATGCCATGATGCCACTAAATATACTCAGTGTGATCATCTCAAGACAAACTTTTCTGCTCTTATAAGCTCCACAGATTGGTTCTGTGAGAAATTAGATTTGAACTATCCAAAGTACGAAGAATTCTGTCTACCCATTGCTTTAAAAATTCAGTCAGCTCTCTTTTGTGCCCAGAAAAGAGAGCAAACACTTAATTATACTATGCATAGTTGATCATCCAGAGGCAAGATTGTGAATGTGCAAGGCAAATCTAGGAGACTTCATTCTGTCCTGCAGGAAACTTGCTGTTGGCCGCTTGCATCCTGAAAGTCCAACTCTTGAGATTAAGATTTGAGTCTTAAGGAGAGTATCTAGTAAGCGTTTGAGTCTTCAAATACAGTTTTGTAGGAAGCACTTTTCGTGATTTATATTGCTCAATACAAGATTCAAGGTTCCAAGTGATCGGCTCTGCACCTGCTATCATTGCTCGAAGGTTTTTGGTCACTGTGCTGAGAAGCGTGCTTATGAACATATTGAGTAAATTCATTCTCGACACCTGCACTATATGTTGGATTTAATGTTAACTAAGTTGGGTTAATTAAACTCATGTGTCATGTTGGTATTCCTAAATATTGATACATGTGATGACAAAGAGGAGACAAAGTTTACTACCATATTGAATAATGAGACAAACTCACTGTGTTATTTTATACTGTTGGTAGTTTAAGAATCTTAGTTCAAAGAGTATGGCTACGACATACTATATCATACAAATGCATGCACGTGTCGAGCCAAGCTTGGGTTTGAGAATTGTTTTCGGTTTTTTTAAACGAAAAACTTTCGATCTAACAGTAAAGAGTGTTTACGCGAGAACGATTATGGGAAAGAGAGGTATGTCATTTGGATCGGATCTATGATCCAACACACATTTTATAAATAAGCAATTACGGCTTCCTAATCACTCACGTACTCATGAACATTCTCTCTCCTCCTCCTTTGTCCGTACCCCATCAACCATAGGTGAGTGAGGCGTAGTCGAGGTCGACTCGAAGTCAGGTATGTGTCTTTCAATTTGTGTGCATGTTTTATCCTGTGATCAAGGTGTAAGTTCTCGTATGTACTATCTAGAGGAGTGTTGATTTCTTTAAGGTAAGTCCGCAATTCCTTTTTATGGAATGAGTCCCTAAAGCTGGAGCCATGAGCAAGCCTTTCTTTGAAAACTTCCACCACACTAACACTACTAAAAGCAACCCCAAAATGCAATTTCTTTTACACAACGTTGGTATGAAATCCTGCCTTTGTAGTTGCCCGGTCGTGTGGAGGAGAAGGAAAGAACAGAGAATCAGTCCAGAGGGATGGCAGCAGCTCGAATCCGGCCTCACGGGCCCATGGAATATTATCAATTTTCCGGTATAGTTCTTCCTAAGGAAATGCAAGAAAGAGGGGAAGGCTTTCACTTGCAACTTGTACAAATAAGTTATTCTTCTCATTAACAAATAAGTTATTCTTCTCATTATTGCTTTTGTTATTGTTTTTCATATGTTTTGTTTATGGCTTACTTTGGATTTACGGTTGTTGTTGTATGGGGCATGTTTACATTTGTTGCATATTGGTTTATTATACATGTATTTATATAGATTTTGCCAACAAATTTAGAGAAAACACTCTTTTTTGTAGTAAACATGTCTTTGATTGTTACCCATCAATCTAAAGTAGACTTGACCCTAATATTGAAAAAGGTTACCATTTCCCATTTTAAACACTGGTATCAGCATATAAAAATTTAGTTAATCATGTTATGCCTACATTTCTTTATTGAGTCGGATTATCTCCAACCCAATGATACTGACCCTAGAAGGTTGAATAAAATAACTAAGTAGAAGGAAAAGGACACCATGTGCAATTATTGTATTTTATTGGTACTTTTAAATATTTTATTCAACGTATATAGTTCTTCCCCTTCCACTTTAGTGAAAGATTTATGGGTTGTCTTGGATCAGAAATACAATACTAAAGACCTCGGTCTTTAAAAGTATTTTGTTGTCAAGTTTTTTAAGTATTAAGTGGTAGGGGAAATCTGTGATCGAGCATGCTCACGAGTTTCAGTTTTTATACAATGGTTTGAAGAAAGTCGAAATGAAGCTTCTTATTCTCCAATATTCTGAATGACATCCAAGTGCTTATAACATTGGTATATGTATATGACCTCACAATCCATCAGATGGATGTAAAGATTGCTTTCCCGCATAGTGACCTCAATGAAAAAAATTATATAGATCAGTTGGAGGGATTCGTGGCTCGTGAGAACGTGTGTAAATTGTGTAAACTTGTTAAATCATTATATGGTTTAAAATAAGCCCCAAACAATAACATAAAAAGTTTGATTATGTGATATCATCTTTTGGTTTAGTTTCTAATGATTATGATAAGTTTATCTATTATAAGTCGATTAATAACATATTCATCATTTTTTGCCTATATGTAGATAATATATTATTGTTTGCTTCATATGTAATTATAGTAATTGATACTAAGTCATTTTAATTTAGTAAGTTTGAGATGAAGTACATGGGTGTGGTTGATGTGATTTTAAGGCTTAAAATCATAAAATGTATTGATGGTATAGTAATCTTTAAGTATTACTATATTGAGAGTTTTATAGAGATTTGGATATACAAATTGTAGACCTGTTAAGACCATGTATGATTCATCTAAGAATTTTCATAAGAAGAAAATTGGTATTCATGTGTCTGAATTATGATATTCTCAAATTATCAGTAGTTTGATGTATATAACCAACCATACATGATCAAATATTCTATTTGTTGTGTGTATGTTGAGTAGATACAGTAGTTCTCTAGATAGAACTCATTGAAATGCTCTAGAAAGAGCATTTCATTATATAAAGAGAATAATCTTTCTTTGATAGCATTACTATAAATATCTTTCTGTTATTGAAGGATTTAGTGATGGTAATTGGATAGCAAAGAACTCTGCAAGTAATAGGGTCATTTGATATGTGTTTCTTGTGGATAGTGGTGTTGTCATCTGCAAATCCAAGAAATAAACTATTTTGGTTTTTCTACCTTTGAGACAGAACTATGTGCTTTGTATGAGACTAGATTGGAATTGAATCACTTAAGAGACTTATGTACAGTTTACCTATAGTAAAGAAGATAATTCCTATAATTTCAGGACATTGTAATAGCATGATTACAATTGTTAAGGTCAGTACTTCTAAGTACAACCAAACACAATAGAGACATTTAAGTCAGATTAAAGTCAGTAAGTGCTCTTGTGTCTGATGGGGTTATAGTTGTAGATTTTGTTGGATATAAAGATAACAAAGTTGTTCATTTAACTAATGGTGTATCAATAGCCTTAATTGAGAAATTTATGTTGGGAATAAGACTGAAGCCCATTATTTATTTATAAGCAGTAGCAACCCAACGTAATTGAGTGAGGATTGAATGAAGTAGGTTCAATGTGGTAGTAACAAGTTGTTCGGTGAATAATATTACACTTTATATTATGTGATACTTTTAGTATATATGCCTGTCTCTTATAAACTTAAGGTGTCACGACTGCAAGTTTTGAAAGAGATTATTCTCTTAAGATAATCGAGTCATATAATAAGATGCTAGCAATACATCCTTCGAGATACAAAGCTAAGTGATTGACATTGTGCGGCTGCAATATGGAATTAGGTTGTTTCCTAAAGTCAATCATGATACAAGATATGTATATAGGTTCACTAATGCATCACCCTTAAATATCACACCATAGCCTTTTATTATGTTATTACTAATTGAAACCTTTACGCTTAAGGTTAAGGTTCAAGATGTATGTTAACTTAGTTCTAGTAAGAGTAATATTAGATAATTCAAGTAACAATTCAAACTAAAAGATATCATTATTGAAAGCATAATATGATGGTTGTCATATGAGGGCACTTTTACATTGCAGGACTTTGTGTGGATTGTTGGATTTAATGTTAACTAAGTTGAATTAATTAAACTCATGTGCATTAATAATATTTAATTCATGTTGGTATTACTAAATATTCAATTGATGCATGATTGATATATGTGAAGGTCCTAAAATGTAAAAAGTCACATGTGAAGGACTTGTGCATGTGATGACTAAGAGGAGACAAAGTTTAGTCCAATATTGAAAAATGAGACAATTTCACATGTCATTTTATGTAGTTGGTAATTCATGAACCTTAGTTTAAAGAACTTGGGTGGGACATACTATATCACACACATATGCACGTGTCGGGTCGGGCTTGGGTTTGGAAATTGTTTTTTATTTATATTTTTAAATGAAAAACTTTTGATTTAATGGTTAAGAGTGTTTACGTAGAAACGGTTATAGGACGGAGAGGTATGCCATTTGGATTGCATCCACGATACGTGATCTAACATGTAGTATATAAATAAGCGATTAGTATTCCCTAATCACTCACTTACTCGTGAACACTCTCTCTCTCCTCTTGCCTCTTCTCTTTGCTCTCTCTCTTTCCGTGGTATTTCCTGTGTAGTTGTTTCCATATAGTCGAGGTCGACTCGAAGTCAAGTACGTGTTTTTCGAGTTGTGTGTATGTTTTATCTTGCGAGGATGGTGAAGGTACCCGTACGTATTTTATAATGGGGCATTCTCTAAGGAAGTTCGTAAGGGTAACTTCCACTGATAAGTTCTTCTAATTATTGCTTTTGTTATTGTTTTCCGTACGTTTTATTTATGACTTACTTTGGATGTGGGGTTGTTGTGTGGAGGCATTTTACATTTGTTGCATATTGATTTATTATGCATGTACTTCTATGGATTTGGGCAACAATATACTTGTTATCGACAAATATCATTGAAGCCTCAGCAGTTGAGTTAGTACTGCTATTGAATATTGTGAAAAGGTCATTCGTTGTCATATTACTTTGTTACTACTGAACAGATTGCTTCTAGTGCCTTGGAGATCTAATTTCAAGTGACGAGAACTTCTATTTCGTTACTCTCAAGGACCATCAAATGTTGGTTGTGTCATCTTCGTTGCCACAAAGTCCTGCAGTATCAACAGGATCTACGTTTTCAATGTGACGAGAATAGAATCCGACCAGCTCAATGAAACTCTGCTCATTCTCCGGCGAGTCCTAAAGCTCAAGGACCATGTCACCAAAAGGCTAGCTTGAGTTACTGTCTTCTTTTTGTTGCAATGGGGAGGCCGAACCCAGGTATCGAAGAGTCGAAGTTCACAGCCTGAAACTTGTGAGTCGAGTCCCTAGGCCAGATGAACTCTCAGTGCATATAAAATTTTATTTTTTAAAAACAAAATGAACTGAATTTTTTGAATTTAAAAAAAATGGATTGATGGATAATTGAGAATAGGCTCCAAAAGCACAAAGAGTTGGGCTCCATGGCTAAGGGGTTTGCTTGAAAAGCTTGCAAGTGAAAGGTCTTTGGTTCGATACACGAGGAATGCACATTAGGCATGGGGTCTGCCCAGCCCCAGCTTGCCTATTAAAAGAAAAGGACTAAGGCTCGTTAATCAATGTCTCTCACAGGGCTGAAGTCCTGTGCTTCCATTTATGACTTGATCAGAATTTAGAGTGTAATTGAATACTCGATTCACTGCCTGAAAACTTGCCGGTTTATTACTCTTAAATCGAAACAGCCAGCCAGCCAGATGGAGGGCTTGTCACCGGATGCGCGCCTCGAACGTAGGTTGCGACTCTATTGACAATGAATTCGTGGGGGTTAGCGTGGAATTTTCAGCTACAACCAGCTCATATAGACAGCAAAGAACAGCCGTATAATCTTATGAAATATAAATATCATTTATTTCATTTTCCGAAAGCTAATATCATTTATTTCATTGTTAAGCAATTAAAATGACAACCTACATATATTTTTAATATTTGTCAAGGGAATATATGTATACACTTGTGTGTCTATGTGTATACACATGCAAGTGTATACGTATATTTCCTTGATAAGTGTATATATATAAAAGATTAATCATCGAAGTCAAAATAATGTATTCTTTTATTAAGAAAATTAATGAAACTAGATTATATCATCTTAAATCTTAAGAGATTTGATGGTTGTGATTTTAATTTGAAAAGCAAAAAAGTAGTTCACTCAATTTCTTTTTAGACTCACATCTCAACCTTTCTTTTGATACACTTACACTTAATTAAGTATTTTACCATATGTATACACTTGTGTGCGTGTGTGTGTGTGTGTGAGAGAGAGAGAGAGAGAGAAAGAGAGAGAAATTTGACCAAATGAGTATGAGCCCGTATAACCTGAACTCAGTCCAAACCCACTTCCGCGTACCCTCCATCTAAACATACCGAACCAGGCACCAAAGATCTCAGGATACTCTGAACGGAGCAGAAATCAAGCGCAAGTCATCTGGTACTTCCCGTTTTTATTTCGAAGCGTATAAGTTGATACTTAATATTTCATTGCTCTCGGGTTTGTTGGTTAGAACTTTCCACCAGTGTCAATATCTTAAGAAGCAAAAGAGAGAGAAAGGGACATCATCTAAATAATTTAAGAAGCAATAGAGAGAGAGAGAGGGGATCACATTACTTTTCGAGAATTTGAGTCTACATACCTTTATCAAAAGTAGGTACGATCTATTATATATATATCAGTTTATACTCAATCATGATGTTTAATATCTTATTTTATCTAATTTCACCAATTTAATAACCGGTTAGTGCCCTTCACTACTTGTTATTACTCATCTACTATCCAAAACTCTCATTAACGTGAAAACCATCTACCTGTATATAAATATTTTAGGTGATGAAGCACGAGATTACCGGCAGTTAAGAATATGGAATCATGCGTGGGGAATTGAGTACGGACCAAAAAAAAAAAAATATATATATATATATATATATATATATATATATATATATATATATATATATATATACTCCTAGAAAAGGAGGTTGCAAACTGAAATTTTACTGCAGTTCAAAGGACATCCTCGTTTCTAATAGTAAATGTGCGTCAAGCGCACACACGTGTGTTAATCTAAATCTACTATTTATTGCGAAGTAACAAACCAACGGCCTACCGGGAAGACGTTGATACCAACATGTTCATTGTGTAAGTTCCTCAGAAGACTCCCCACAAGATATCCAAGCCATTTTCAGCGAAGGAGATGAACACCAAACCCCCTGCATTGACCCGTGACATATAAATACGGTATAAGAGAAAGAAACCACAATTTGTTTCTTACCCTGTCTCACTCTGCTCCTCCGTTAGTAGCACGTACTAAGAAAGCCAAGAAGAAGACAACCATTAAATCCGTTCCATACTACGGAGTGCAGACCTTACCTTGTTGTTATCTCCATATCATTTGGTCTGAGATTATATATCTTCTTCTCATTCGAGGAGAATCATCAATGGCTACCTAACCCTCGTAAGAGACCATGTCTGCCTCCGCTGACGATCTCTTATGCAGGGAGGATGAGAAATCCATTGATCTAGAGGCAGAATTTTCGTGTCTTCCGATCTGCGGATTGACTCCCGCTGAGCAGGACGAACTTATTTCCCGGTTTTTTGAATGGGAGATTCATTATTTGCCGCAGTCAGATTACCTGGACAGATATCGTAATGGATCCTTGGATATCAACACTCGCCAAGATGCAATCAGTTACATGCTCAAGGTGATTCCGTTATCTCTTTCTCCTTTCCGCACAAATAATCCGCCTTTATTTTATCTCTCGTCTCAACTTTATCTGTACAGGTCACTACGTACTACAATTTCGGGCCGGCGACTACCTACCTCTCAATTAACTATTTCGATCGGTTTCTATCTTCACATGATTTGCCGGTAAATCCTTATTTCCCCAACTTAAGATTTAGACCTCTCTCTCTCTCTCTCTCTCTCTCTCTCTCTCTCTCTCTCTCTGTCTCTCTCTCTCTCTCTCTCTCTCTCTCTCTGTCTCTCTCTCTCTCTCTCTCTCTCTCTCTCTCCATGTGCGATGTGCGTGTGTATCTGAAATCTTTTGTTATTATTTTGCGAGTTTTGCAGATGGGTAATGTGTGCCCTGTTCATCTGCTTACTTTAGGCTGCTTATCATTGGCGGCAAAGATGGAAGAGCAACACGTACCTAACCTTTTGGATTTGCAGATCGGAGATCCAAAATTCATATTTGAGCCTCGAACGATTCAGAGAATGGAGCTGTTAGTGATGGACAAACTCAAATGGAGAATGTGGTCGATCACACCATTTAGTTTCATCCATTATTTCGTCAACAAATTACTCGAGTCTTCTTCGTTCTTTAATATTTCTACCACTAGTCTCTTTTCCAAGGCCGTGCAACTCATCCTTAGTGCCACCGGAGGTAATACATCAAACATCAACAACATGAAGGTGCCAAAGTTCTTTAGTAAATCAAAGGAGCAATTTTATACACAGCACACACACAAACATATATATATATATATATATGTATAGAGAGAGAAATAAATCAATCCATGAGCCCATCGAACACCTTCATACTTTTTGCACTATTAAATACTATTTTTTTTTTTGTGTGTTTTAAAGATCTCAATTATTGATTTTAAAAATTAAATGATTGAGATCTTTGAAAAAATTTAATGATAGATGAGTCTTATAAACAATGCTTTCCCTCTCTCTCTCTCTCTCTATATATATATATATATATATACAACGTGCAGTCACGTAAAATGCACCCTATGACAAGCATACCTTAATGTGTTTGAGGCCAAAAGAATTAATAAGACGACATAATCCTATAATATGACCTTGGAATCGATTGTTTGATATATATATATATATATGAGCTCCCATGGTAGGAGTCTTCCTAACCCCGCTTGCCTTTCGAGAAGATAGAGTTACCGAGCTCACGCGCGGATCCACAAAATATTTCCCCTTAAATAACTGATAGATAGAACAGTTTATGAAAAGGTTAGAAGTCAACAATCCTAACAGCTTATAAAGTCTGATCTTGCATTTAAAAAGATGCACAAGTAATCAATTGTATGCTTTTTGGCATTTTCACCGCGTAAATATGATACGTCAATTTTATAAAAAAAGATGTAGATATATTTATAAAGCTGAATTCCTTTGCTCAGATCAGGAACGCAAAATTAATATCCGGTAAATGATGTATGAAATTCTGGGTTGTCACAGCAGTGGATTTCTTGGGCTACCGGCCGTCTAGTATAGCGGCGGCTTCCGTGATATGTGCTGCAGCAGCTGAACGGGTGAAAGATACCAAATATCCGCCGGAATTCTACTCAAGAGTAAGAACAAAAACATTAAACTATCTCATGCATTTTCATTGAATGGTAACCTGTGATTGATCCTTCATACACGCGCATGTGTTTGCGTATATGTGTGTGTGCATAATATTTACTTTTGCTTTATGGATATTGCAGGAGGAGATATGGGGATGTATGCATCAGATACAAGAGATGCAGGCGATGGACAGTCATCGATGTGCAAGGAAAATCATGATTGCGGCACCAGTCAGCCCAGTTGCCGTTCTGGATATTGCAGCAGCATGCACCGGCAGCAATGATACTCACCAGTCGCCGTCGACCGGGGTTGAGAATTCAACGATATCTTCGTTAATGTTGACAACAGCCAAGCATCGAAAGCTACATGACTTATTTATAGATAACAACCTCAAACAAGAGAACAATCCTAACGAAACAGCCATGATGGTACCTCATAGGTATGAGAGAGAGAGAGAGAGAGATCACAACCTCAAACAAGAGAACAATCCTAACGACAACAGCCATGATGGTACCTCATAGGTATGAGAGAGAGAGAGAGAGATCACAGTGAGGTGATTTTGGGTGCTTTCCATTTATTGTGCTTCAGAATTGTTGAAGGGATGCAATTCTTGTTCATGAATCATATGAAAAGAAAAAAGGGTAAAAAACTCCTTTATGGATGATGGCGTGGATCAAATAAAGGTGGTCTGTTGATCTTGAAAGAGGTTGACTCTTGTATGAATTAACACAACCATAAGCAATGGTTGTCTGCTTCCTTATGTTTGATTTGTGCTCACATTGCCTTCATTTCTAGCTTTTATATTTTTCTATTTTGTAATAATTAAACGTTCACATTGCTGGTTAATTGACTTGCTAAAAATGAATCGGAATTGTTTCTCTTTACGCTGAACATCAAGCATACCGTCCGTAGTAGAGCAAATTAATGCTTATAAATATTAGGTTATGTATGAACGAAACAATAAAGCTTATTATTTAGCCTTGTTTTCCTCAAGCATGGTGAGTTTTAATCTTGTGAACTGAGAAAACCAACTAGGAGAGCTTTAGCCCAAGAGTGGGCCAACAGGGCTCGAAGTGGCTTAGTTAGGGTCCTTGTGGACTTTTGGATAAGTATAGTTTAGACTATATATATATATAAAGAGGAAAAAATGAATCTTGTCTAGGACTGATGTTGTTCGATCCTTACTTTTTAAGAATACGAGTATAATAATATTGTCTAAATGTATCTTTTCAAAAAACCTTTAAAACTCTTTGATGCTATTGAAAAGAAATGAATCGGCATTTAAGTTTGATTCATTTGTTAGTTCCTCTTATCAGAAAACTAGGAATTCGAGCAGTAACATGTGCTTTAATGAAACATGCTTGGGATTTTCCTCGTCTAAATGGAGCAGGTTTTGCATGAACGAAATCAACAAAACAAAAGATATCAATGTGAAAAACTCTACACTTTCATGCTGGTGGGTGGTGATGATCAACCTTATTTTTCTTCCTGTTGGTTAGCTGGAGTTTGATGAAGGCATAACACGAAAGATGGTCTTAGCTTTGGAGAAGAGAGAGTCCATGAGTCGATGCTGTAAACCCCATTATCCTGGCGTAGAAACTTTTGGATCTCTTATCTAAAATACAAAATAATGTTGTTATATTCTTCAAGGATTTTCTTCTTCAAAACATGTTCCTTTTAACTAATGGGACGTACTTTCTGCTGAAGTTTGTAATACTTACTGAGTTGATATTTTAGCATTTAAAACCCAAAAATTTCCAAATTTTTTTATTTCTCTGCAATTTTTTCCTGTTGTACCTTAGTCGCACAGTCACAGTGACGCAGGCATCTCTCTCTCACTCTCTCACTCTCTCTCTCTCTCTGAGTGAGATGAGATTGATCTTTTCGTCACGCCAGTACATGGTAAATTCAGTAGTACCTGACCAGACGTGCAATAGATTTTATATTACAAACAAAAAATACTATAAAAATGTAATAACAAGTCGAAAACCTGAATCCTTAGGTGATACTGAAAGAATCCTGTTCCTAACGACGAAGGTATACCGGATCTAGTTCAGAATAGTAATTAGTTGGACTGGACTCGAACCCAGATGGATCCAAGCCTGTCACCTTCAAGTCATTATTAAAATGGTGACCATTTTGAATGCATTTTTTTTTGTGTATATATATAATCCAAGCCTTTCTCCTTCAAGTCATTATTAAAAAGGTGACCATTTTTTAAAAATTCTTATATATATATATATAAAGAGAGAAAGAGGTAGTAGTTAATGATTAAACCTTAATCATGCTTAAATATCATTATCATTTGATTGATAAGACGAACGATTGATATTGAATTAAATGTATTGTTGTACTTTATTGCATATCTTCGTCTCAAAATAAATTTGATTTGAGCATCCATCAATGGAGTTTGAGCATTTCACACACGTATATATATATATATCAATTTTTGATCCTTATCAATTATTTAATAAAAGAATTGGAGTTTGAACTATCACTTATTTGGGGAGAAAACCAACAAGGAGAGCTTTAGCCCAAGAGTGGGCTAACAGGGCTCGAAGTGGCTTAGTTAGGGTCCTTGTGGACTTTTGGATAAGTATAGTTTAGACTATATATATATATATATATATATATATATATATATATATATATATATATAAAGAGGTAAAAATGAATCTTGTCTAGGACTAATGTTGTTCGATCCTTACTTTTTAAGGATACAAGTATAATAATATTGTCTAAATGTATCTTTTCAAAAAACTTTTAAAACTCTTTGATGCTATTGAAAAGAAATGAATCGGCATTTAAGTGATGGTTTAGATTTGGTTTTCATATATATAAACATCTATCGAAATGTCAAACTTGCCATAAAATCGGTAATTATAATGTTATAATGGTTCATATTGACCTTTTCATGATAATAATATGAGCTAAACCACAGCGCAACCTTATTGAGACTAGGCTTAGTAGAGAGTTAGCTCACCATTCTAGCTAGGGGTTTCTACTCACAAGTTTAATTCATTTGTTAGTTCCTCTTATCAGAAAACTAGGAATTCGAGCAGTAACATATGCTTTACTGAAACATGCTTGGGATTTTCCTCGTCTAAATGGAGCAGGTTTTGCATGAACGAAATCAACAAAACAAAAGATGTCAATGTGAAAAACTCAGCACTTTCATGCTGGTGGGTGGTGATGATCAACCTTATCTTTCTTCCTGTTGGTTAGCTGGAGTTTGATGAAGGCATAACACGAAAGATGGTCTTAGCTTTGGAGAAGAGAGAGTCCATGAGTCGATGCTGTAAACCCCATTATCCTGGCGTAGAAACTTTTAGATCTCTTATCTAAAATACAAAATAATGTTGTTATATTCTTCAAGGATTTTCTTCTTCAAAACATGTTCCTTTTAACTAATGGGACGTACTTTCTGCTGAAGTTTGTAATACTTACTGAGTTGATATTTTAGCATTTAAAACCCAAAAAATTCCAAATTTTTTTATTTCTCTGCAATTTTTTCCTGTTGTACCTTAGTCGCACAGTCACAGTGACGCAGGCATCTCTCTCTCTCACTCTCTCACTCTCTGAGTGAGATGAGATTGATCTTTTCGTCACGCCAGTACATGGTAAATTCAGTAGTACCTGACCAGACGTGCAATAGATTTTATATTACAAACAAAAAAGACTATAAAAATGTAATAACAAGTCGAAAACCTGAATCCTTAGGTGATACTGAAAGAATCCTGTTCCTAACGACGAAGGTATACCGGATCTAGTTCAGAATAGTAATTAGTTGGACTGGACTCGAACCCAGATGGATCCAAACCTGTCACCTTCATGTCATTATTAAAATGGTGACCATTTTGAATCCATTTTTTTTTGTGTATATATATAATCCAAGCCTTTCTCCTTCAAGTCATTATTAAAAAGGTGACCATTTTGAAAATTTCTTATATATATATATAAAGAGAGAGAAAGAGGTAGTAGTTAATGATTAAACCTTAATCATGCTTAAATATCATTACTATTTGTTTGATATGACGAACGATTGATATTGAATTAAATGTATTGTTGTACTTTATTGCATATCTTCGTCTCAAAATAAATTTGACTTGAGCATCCATCAATGGAGTTTGAGCATTTACACACACGTATATATATATATATATATATATCAATTTTTGGTCCTTATCAATTATTTAATAAAAGAATTGGACTTTGAACTATCACTTATTTGGGGAGAAATTGAGGTCATCCTTTCATTAGATTACCAAAACAATATATACGTACAAGATAAAATTCAATCATTATGATATGTATGTGAATGAACTAAATTGTCTATAGGTCGTTCAAAGAGCGAACCAGCAACAAGCTGGTCGACCTTGACCAACAGACACACAGAGAGAGAAAGATGATACAGTGGATGCCGTTCATTCATGGATGATGAACGGCAGAGAACCACCATAGTTTTACTTCTACACGTCTGCAGACCATAGCCCAATTCAGCACCATATAAATGTTTAAGGGACTCGGACCCACCTGAAATTAAAGCCAAGAGGGTTATCACATCGTTGCCGTTCATCGCATTGGATGAACGGCACGCAGTGCACCTGCAGTTTGTGCCCACGGATAGACAAAGTTAATGATGAGATTATGGAAAACGACCAAACGGGGCTCGGATGCTTGCTCCCACAAAACTGGGCAGGGCCTCGTCTGGACTCTATTCTTCAAGAAAAGCTGCGCCGGGCCAACTGTGCTCGGCCAGAGTGGCCCTTCATGTTAGAATGTGACCCTTCCCTCAAAAGCGAATACGGTCAACCTGAAACTTCGCTGCAAAAATTAAAGGGGTTGTCAGCGGCCGATCGAAGCCAGGTCAGTCCCTTGAGATTTATAAGTTACAAATACACGGTTCTATAATCTCCTAAATCCAATACGCACCACAACCTGCTCGATATTACATTACATATAACCCATCATTGTTGATATCAGGGAGTCACAATTCGACACCTCAATGCCCTCCAACTTATGGGTTAGCAATTTTAGACACGATAACAAAAAGAAAGGACATCAACACGACCTGGACTTCTATGCTAACTCGAGTTGACATTAAAAGTAATCATCTCCTGCTCAGGTTGACCTATTTTTGACACGAACACAAGATAACGAGTTGACATTAAAAGTAATCATCTCCTTCTCAGGTTGACCTATTTTTGACACGAACACAGGATAACGCGCGGACGCTGGCCGTCTCTGATTGTCAGCACAAGGACCTCCAACTCTCCTGGCTAAGTCTAATGGACTTGAGGAATTGAAGCTAAAGGTCTCGAGTTCAACCCCTGGCATTGTCTAGATAAGTGTATGCCTAACCCCATATATTGTTCATAAGAAAATGGCATTATCATGTTATAAAGCATATGATACCATCAAGGAAAAGCTTGTCTGATGTCACAATCTTTAATTGAACACACTGGGTGTCTCTTGTGATTTCTAACTTTGGCCATTTATACTCAACTTTTGTATTTAGAAGTTAAAATTAACCTTGTCCATCCATAATTTCGCGATATCTTGCAAGGTTAGAATTTATTGCCGACACAATGCAAGAGAACAAGGCTAAAAATCCATATAGCCGAAGTTGCACTTAGTGTCGATAAGGCTCGGTTTTGATTGATTAATAACATTTTGATGTCCCCTTAAGAGGAGGTTGGCTGGTTATTTACCAAGTTTTTGTGATCTTCATGCATAATGAAACAAACACAGAAGTCACCGTTTGGTTGTTTTCTCAATGATTTTAATGAGTTAAAGTGTTGGCTCGAGCCAGGCTGTAGTGGGTCCGGTTAGGTAAGGTGCTGCATGTGAAGGGGGATGAGAGGAGTAGAACATTTGTAAGTGTTAGACCTTTCAATGGCCAACCTGTTTGAGAGACTAGAAGACCAAGCAAGAGACAAACTCTCATTAAGAAACCCTGCTCCCCCAGCCAAGCCGAGTCAGAATGCCTGACACTGGCAGCGGTGGCGGATCCACATTGAGGCAAGGTGATGCCGCCGGCCCACCTGAAATTTAGAAAACCAATGAATAAGTTACTGGAGACGATTGAATCCATGGCCACTAAACATAGTTTGCCTCACCTCAGATAATTGAATAGGCTTTCGCCCCACCCTACGAAAAATTCTAGATCTGCCACTGGCTAGCAATGCATGTGTATGCAATTTTCTCCTTAAAGTAATTACACTTTTATTTTCTGAGTTTTCAGGATAAATCGTTTTCTTTATGTTTAATGCATATAGATGCAAGAATTAATTAAAAAAAGAATAATATGATGGGATTCAAATCAGATACCTGAATCTCATGTCTTCATATGCCATGAAATCACATACCCTCGGCACATTAGTGAAATCCAAGAATTCGTGATAATTTGTTAAAGGCAGCCTTTTTTTTATGTTACTGTGCCCAAATACAAAAACATCCAATTTAATTCACTAATACGTGAGAAGTAATATAAACTATTGTATTAATGCCTTATATCTCTAGAGCTGATGTTCACTGGTGTAACTCCCACGAAGTAGGTGGCGAGTTCGAATCGCTAGAGAGTGCATGCATGTCTATGTTTGCAGGCTTCGGCCTCCCCTTGTAACCAAGAAAAGGGTTGATATCAATGATAGAGTGAGCAATCCTTGACCATAATTGATTTTATGGCTACAGCTAGACCAGGCCGGCTCCGTGAGAACCGTAACCGGAGTTCAGGTTTCACCAAAACCTGGATCCGAAACCCAACAAGCCCCCTCCAGGTCCAATAATGGGTCCAGTTCCGATTTGGTTCCATTTCATTTGGAAAATCTCTTGAAACAAAGGTAGGATTTAAAAACTGGCACAATGAAACTAACTCGGAAGCTCCCAGTCCAATAATTCCAATTTGGTTCTCTGATAGATGAAACTGAAACCGGATCATGGAGCTCCACAATTCTGGTTTCAGTTCGGTTCTGGTTCTGCCAGTTCTGATTCCAGTCAGTTTCCGTTCTACCCACAGGACCGAGTTCAAACCCTCCACTTCTAACTACAGTGTTAAATCAGGTTGTCGATCTTTTGAGGGTTGCAGGTGTCTTTTATCACAAATCTTGCTTCAGATGCAGTCATTTCATGGCATGCTGATGGTACTTAGTGTTGTACATCGGGCGATCCTCGATCCCAGTTTGATCAATTCCGATCCTAAGAGCCTTATGAGATTTTAGGTAGGATCTGTAATCTTACCAATGTTGTTTATCTAGGTCTGTCATCTGTTTATTTTGGTAACTCCCGGAGTTATGGATGGCTATAAGGTCGCATATCACGTATGTAGAATATGGAAGGAGGATCCCCTTTCATATTATACAAACGGTTATTGTTTTTGAAATGAAATGAATTTAACAATCTCTTTGTTTATAAATTAATCAAAGAGGTGTGGTTGAAACGGACATTCGAAGAAGAAAAATTAAAGGATGAAAACCGAAATGAAAATATATATATATATATATATATATATATATATATATATATATATATATATATATATATATATATATATATATACAAGAGAAATACAGAGAAACTGATACTGATTTACAGTGTGTATTATCGCTCTTCTCTGGCTCTCTGCTCTCTGGTTTTCTCATCCACTTTGACGATGCAGTGCCAAGCGATTTAAAGCTCAGCAGCACCGCTCCGCTGAAAATCAACAAGCTAATAATCCATCATATCTATCTATGTAGAGTAGATGATTGTGTGATTAGAATAGATGATTGTGTGTGTGTGTGTGATATTAGAATAGATGTTTGTGTGTGTGTGTTTTATTCCAAAGTGCAACACAGTGAGCCCATTCTCATCCGATCAGCATCACCATTGTAATGAGCTGGCTGGGTATGATGAGCATCACCAATTATGTAGCGAACCCATTTCTCCCTGTTCTAAACACTAAGGTAGTGTGACACCGACGTTCATAACGATCAGACACATGCTTCTTTTAAACCAGAAGACTCCACACAATTATTCGATCTTATAATCATACTCGTCTATTTTCCATTATAACCCATCTTTCAGATTTATAACAATATGTTTCTTCATGCACCATTTTTTTTATGGGGCAAGCTGGGTTAGATTTATAACACCCTCAGGCAATTGAACTCGAGACCTTTCAGATATACAACAGTAACAATAACTAAGCCTTTTCTCATATTACATGAGGTCGGCCGCATGGTTCATTGTTTTCATAGAGCTCAATTATGTGTGATGCTAATAGTTAACTCAGCATAAGCTAAACCATTCTTAATTTTTTGATCTTCCTTTTTCTCTTTTAACATTTTTCCTGTACATTTTCTCACACCTTTTTATCATAACTTCCTTTAATTGTATTTTCACGTGTTCAAACCTTCTTAAACATTTTTTCTCATTTTATTATATATTAAAAACACCTTAATACATAAATTGATGGTTGTCTAGCTTCAACCTTCAAACCATGAAAAAAACTGCAACAGACAGGTTGGATTGGTTTAATCGACTTATAATCTTTTTGAATTGGGTCTTGACAGCAACAATATTTTCGTATATTAGGATTGAAACTCAGCTCGAATTGTTTCTAGGAAAAGGTAGCCACAAATGGAGGATTTAGAAAGTTTCAGTGTGAGGTGAACAGGCCACGGTTTTTTGTTATATACTATGTATTGGAGCGCATTGTTCTACCTTCGGTTTCGTATATCTCACCGTAGAAAGCGGTGGCCTATGATTATCCTTCAAGGATTTTAATGGTGAGGTATCTTTCATTTTTGGGTGAGAAAAGTACCTCGCCTCGAATTAATGTAGATCCACCATTGGTGGCCATTCCAATGTGCCCATTACATTCACTTCCTTTTATGATGGGGAGGTGGAAGCCAGATGCGCACCGCAGGCATCAAACTCATGACCTTCAACTTGTGACTCGAAACATTAGCAAGGTGAGTTATTGCTCCCCATGCTACGTTCACATTTTTTTGATGAATGGATCGGATGTAAGCGAAAAGATCAAAGCTGGTTAAACTGTCGACCATTAAAACTTGATTTTTTTAATGTTTTCAGAAATATATATAAATGCTTGTAGGCCTTTTCAGAATTTCCATGAAAATCATGGGGGGCTTTCTTTGGGACAGCTTAGGAATTTCTAAAACAACTTGGCCTTCTTTGGAATGGGGAGAAAGCTTATTGATAGAAGCATAATTTTCTTATGATGATGTTCCCGGGATTTCATCAAGAAAAGGGGATCACTTAGCACTAATGGAACAGCTAAGGAAGGAGTAGAATGAAAGAAAGGAAAGGCCGGCATTGCAATTTGACATATTGCGTTTCAAACTTTAACGGCATTAGTGCCACCGATTTTTGGAATTTTCTTGATGAAGCAAAGCCGTTGAAGGAAAAGAAAAAGCAATAAGTCATACATATAGCCATGATGATGAGTGGCTCGACACAAGTTGTGACCTAAAGCTTTAAGTTGGTTAACTAAATCTGCCTAATTCTTCAAAGTTTTTCATATTATCTAAAATTATTTCAAGTATTAGTGTTGATATCATTAAAGTTCAAAGTTGAATATTATATAGCAGCAATTAGACTTATATGGCTATGAGTGTTAGACAATTAATTATTATTATGTACAAAAGATGTTTGTAATAGAAATGAAGATGTTGACATGGCACAAGGAAAAACCATTTCAATATTGAAGTTTTCATAAACAAATTGAAAGTCTCACCAATAGAAATAAAATAAGGAAAGATCGTTTAAGATGGTTTAGATACATAGAAAAGCAACAAAAGAAAGTTTTGTTAATAGTTTGAAAAACTTATAGGTTTTAAATGTTAAAAAAGGAAGGAAATATCACAAAAGTATCAATGAAATATTAAAGAATGATCAAGCTTCTATTAAGCTAGCTGTTAACATGACACAAGATCGAGCCAAAAGAAAGAATCTAGATAACCGACTGCATCTCGCATAGAAAAAGATTTAGTTGTTGTTATATTCATACCATCATTTGGTATGATGCACATCAAATATTTTCTCATTCCTTGCACAAAAAGTCATGGCTTTCATGGTTAGGTATTCTGACTTGAAAGAACCTTCAAGTTGATGGTCATGAGTTTGATACCAGTGTGCACAGTAAATCTGATCAGGGATTTAAGGATACAACGATTGCCCAAATAAAAAATCTCTTCCAAGACGAATACTTCGCCGAGTGAAAAAGGTTGGGTAGGAATGGGGTGTTAGTCGAGATTTATATGAAAAGAACCCAAAATAGATAAAAGAACAGGTGAGCATCACAAGCTATTGAGGAAAACTTGATGCAAAGGAGGCCTCTTTCATAGGAAAGGTTGGATTAGGCAGCATGAAATCTCATAATTATCTTTCAAAAGATCTAAATTAGTATATATATGCACAAGGATCAACCTACTCTAGCCTTTGTTTTTGCGTCGGTTGGAGCGGCGCGATACAAGGACTTCTTCAGAGGTCACCCATGTTAGTATGATTCTCAGTGAGTGAGGTTAACTTAGAGTCTCTATGGGATTCCAATGTTTGTGTTGAAAAGGTCGCGAGCCTGGATAAAAGATTTGGCAATGTCTCGTGCCGACAGTCGGCGAGCTGCACTGCCTTCGCGAATCAATGTAATTGAAAGGGGATAAAAGAAGGCCAATACGATTGATTAAGATGCAGATGTGAAGATTTAGAAACTGATCGGTATTTGGTTTTTAAGTGGATTGATCCAAGGGATCAAACTGATTGAGTTATGATTCGGTTGGCTCCAGATTCATTAGCATCCCCAATCCTTGTCCCTTTGATTGGGGGTTTTCCTTAGCCTAGGAACTTTAGGGTTGGCCTTTTCAAGAAAGTCTAAAAATCCAAAAACTAGAAAACAAGGTCTAGACTGAGTCGGGGTTCGATCAAAGTTTGGGTTGCTAGGCGCAGGGCAACCATTTGCAGGCGTGCTTTTGGTCTTGTCCTCATGCGCTTCAACGCTTAGTGCCGACCCCCTCCCTCTCCCCACCTAAAGTGGAGGAGTCAGAGGACCCTGCCAGTTGAGCAAAACTCTATCGGTGCTCCTTTCTTTTTTGGTATAAGCTCCAAATTGTCTTTTTCTACTCAGTTATTGAGTATCTTCAACTGGAATCAACCACTGTAATAATTAACGCTTCTCCCTTTCTGTGGTACCATCTGCAATTCCTCTTAAAGAGGCGCGAATTTGCAGAAAGAACCTTTCACACGGTAGACTTCTGGAGTCTGATGGATCCTCAAGTCAAAGGAAAAAGCACAATCCACATACTTGATAAACGAGAGAGAGAGAGAGAAGAGAAGAGCACGCGCAGTCAACAAAGCAACAGCCTGCACGCATGCGCCCTCCACCATCCATCCTTCTTTCTGCTGCACAGCCCAGAAGGTCCAGAGATACAATCTAACAGACCAACCCGCTCTAGGCGACACAATCTACATGCATTATATCAATCACCACAAGAACCAGGGACGACAGAAATCAGAACCTTTAACACGGGATAAAAATATATAATACAACAGCATACCAGTTTCTGATTCCGTAGACGGTAGCGCATAAATGCATGAAAACCACGAGCGCGTTTGTTGGAAAATGACGGTTTTTATCCTTCTCACCATCAGGTTTATAAGTTTACGGAGATTTACGAGTCGGTGCACTTTGCGATTCACTTCTTTCTCAATCTCTTCTCTTAAAAAAGAGAAAGCGTACGATAGATTTCATTGATTATACACAAGCAAAAGCCTTTCTACAGTACAGTTTTTATCCTTCTCACCATCAGGTTTATGCGTTTACGGAGATTTACGAGTCGGTGCATTTTGCGATTCACTTCTCAATCTCTTCTCTTAAAAAAGAGAAAAGTACGATAGATTTCATTGATTATACACAAGCAAAAGCCTTTCTACAGTAAGTTGATCGCTTTGAGTTTGGTCAAACTCATCAAAATGGCAGCTTTGGCAGGAAGATTGAAGATACGATGATCGACGAAAGAAGGAAAAGCCAGCGAGTGACAGGCATTCCATATGTAAAATCCCTAGCGATCGTCCGCTCCTTTCAGCGAGCAGCTTCGTCTATGCTCTGCAACGCCGGGCGCCACTGACCCGGTCTCCCACCCACATGCCGCCCTCTTCCAACTCGAGATCCTTCACTCTCCACGACCACCTGAAAAATTACAACACCAGATGATCAATGTAACAATCAACTCCAATCTACGGATTAGCAAGGAATACACATAATCAAATCGAATAGATTTCATCAAGATTTGGTGATCTCATTCAAAATTTCAATGAGGGCAGTAAATGAATGAGAGAATCCAGGGGCTTATTCCTTAACACGTGATGTCACCATCAGTGGGTGGCGAACGTCAATATCCAAGACGAAAGAAAGGCCATGTAAAATTTGTGTATACAGAACGAGACTCTCTCTCTCAGTGGGTTTCACCAATCACGACGTCCGATCATGTCTATCTTTCTCTCACCCTCATACTTTGTCCTCTCTATCACCTTTTCCTGTCTTCTGCAGAGAATGCGTCGCACGCCTCAGTTCAGAGCTGCAGTTACGGCACCCCTAAAACCAGTCCTTTTCACGGACCACGAAGCGCCTAAACTTTCTCGGAGAGACCACATCCTCTATGGCCGTATGGCGAACAGGGAGTTGAAGGTCATTTTGTAAAACTAGGTACTGAATCCCCCATTGAACCTAAACTCATAGATGAAGTGTTTTTTGCGTCAGCAGAACAGAAGGAGAGAGAGAGAGAGAGAGAGAGAGAGAGAGAGATTTACATTTGACGGTGGTCTGTTATCGATACGTTGCGGGCGAGCAACCGATTCCCTTGCAGTGGTTTCTCTCATCTCCCACTGCTTCTGCTTCTGTAAAGAGACCATCTTGCTCAACTTGGCTTGTTTCCTCCCGGATAACTCCTTCAGAACCTCTGCATTGGTTCAACAGATAAGTCTCATATATATCAATGGACGAGACATTCTTTTTATCTAATCTCACACCCAACAATAAACAAAGACGTGTGATCCTTTCCGCGATCACCAACAATTAATCTTCTATAGAGGATCCTTCTTATGAGTCGTATTTCACACCAAAAACAAACCACGAACTCCATGGATGTATCACCAACAAGTTTTAATCTTTTCGTTCTTTTGGGGTCCGTTCTTTGGAACAATCCCCATAAGGCGAACCAAGGACCCATAAATGTATCACCAATAACACAGAGTTTCCAGTTACTCCTTTCCAGAAAGCCCCAATAACACACAGAGAGAGAGAGAGGCAAACACACCTTCGAAGCTAACCAAACGATACACATGGCCGATGTGAAGAGTATCCTCCGGGCGAAGAAGCTTCAGCTGCTTGATTGTTGGCATTTTTGTCTCGGGATTCGACGGAATCGACGCGATGATCACAGCCACATAATTTCCAGGATTCGCTTTCATCACCTCATTTGCACTCACCGACCAGTATATTCTCTCTACCTTCCCTCCCGGTCGTTCGATCACCACCGTCGCCGCTTCCGCTGCTTGACAGTTCCCCATCTCTCTCCACAAACCAAAACCCTCAACGAAAATCCTTGTTTCTCTCAAAGACGAAGATTTAAAACGAGGTGATGAAGAATCCAACTTGATCTTATTTTTCGGGATTCGCGACGATCTTATCAAGCAACACAACAAATCGAGGATTCTTTAAGCCTTCGACGCAACCAGAAGAAACGGAAACAAGGAGAAAAAGAAGACGTTCAGGAATCAGACATACAGATTTCTTTGTGCGTCTAAATAAAAAGGAAGAGGAGGACGAAAGGTCAAGTCAATCAGAGAGTGTCCCTGCCTAACACTACTTAGATAGAAACTGCAAGTGACGTGATTTTGTGAAGGGAAGGGACGAGAGGTCTGAGTATCTTGACGGGTGGGACCTTTCTGCAATTCCCCAACACGCAAGTCTTCGTTGATGTCTCTCTGCCAGATGGCTCTTCTATTTATATGACTGTCACACGTCCTTAACCCAATTTCCTAACCCTTGGTCTTCTCTTAACTCGAGTTCCTTTTGCGTGATGCTGATGAGATTACTGATAAAATATTGTCCGTAGGATGTATTTTGATGGACGGCTGTAATCCCTCAGGCGGTGTAAGTTAGTGCGTCACCCCGGATGTTAGAGTTGACAGGGAAATACAACTACACGACACAGATACAAGTCGAAATGCCATAAACATGTCCAACGAAAATGAACACGAGAAAAGGCCAAGTCGTGTTCGGGGGGGTTGTTTTTGGGTCGATTGAATCGAACCCCCCTGATCAAAAGGCAACCTAAACGCATAAGCAAGTTGGTTTTAAAAATTGAAGCCTGATTGAAGGGGTCACTGGCTGCCACTCAGCTGCCTTCACTTCCTTTCCACCGCCCTTTGTAATATTCAATTCCTCAAATAAAATTTTCTTAAGATAAAAAAAATGGGTTCTTTTCAAAGTTCATCTAGGATTCATTTGAGATGTAAACGTTTGAGCGTAGTGGTTGGAGAGGATCATCACCATCACACAATGACACATGAGTCAGCTTAAATTCAAGTTGGTGGCTAAAGATTCTTTGGCCTTTAAGGGGGTGTTTGATAACGAGAGGGAGAATTGTACAACACTGGCTTTTTACTTTGTGTTAGCGTTTGATTACAATCGACACTGGAACTGTACTTTCACTTCTGTAGTGCCATAATCAAACACCCTCTTAGTACTCATTAATTAGAGTCTTAAGATTTGCATAGCAATCACTCACCTAACTATGAGTCCAATTAAGAGTTGAAGGTTATGAGTTCGATAGTTGGGGGCTTGCATTTTGTTTCCAACTCCTCTTATAGGAGGAGGCTTCACAAGAAGATTAATATAAGTAATAATTCACAGTAAATTAGTTTCAGTTGACCGTCGTCTACCTATCGTAACCCACGCTTGCTACTCCAATGCTTTACAAGGATTTTTTTTTCTGTCAACAAATTTCGTTTATTTTCAGATCTTAGAAATGGAAGTCATAGTATTTTACTAGTTGTTAACGATATGATATCATGTGTCATCTGTCAGTATGATGTTCTCTTCTTGGAATGGCATTGTCCTTATCTTGCATGGCTGTGGCTACTACCCATCCATTTGCCTTCAAGCAAATCTCTACCTTATAAAATCTGCATTGTGTACCATGAATCGATAGCATTTTTTTGTGGACGATGCATGATATATATATATATATATGTGTGTGTGTGTGTGTGTGGAGAGAGTGAGAGTTGTTAAACTGCTTTTTATGCTAGACGTTGCTTGATTATCATCACATGTGTATAGAGAGAGTTAGAGTTGCTAGACGGTCTCTCATGCTAGACATTCCTTAATTATCATCGCGTTCGTGCGATCAATTAAATGGTGGTGATCAAGGCACATATCGCATTTAATATAGTTATATGTATTAAATATCATTGACCCTCATACTGATATTGATGGACAACTCGATCTACATTGTTTGTACAACCGCTAGAGTCTGGCATAAAAGATGTCTAGCAACTCTCACTTTTCACATATATATATATATATATTAGGATCCTCTTAAATGACATACTCTCAAAGTCATGAGCCTTTGATTACTAATTTGTATCACAATAGTGTAGGTACAAAATAGCTTATTGCTTCCTTTGCATCAATTATGGCCATTGATTTCTCTTCATCAAATGTTCATGATTTAGGAGTATGTAAAAACCTCATTATTCCTAACACACACACACACACACACACACACATATATATATATATATATATGTGTGTGTGTGTGTGTGTGTGCAAGCATGTGAGTTGTGTTTTTATTCATTTTATTTATTTGCATGTATATATAGTTTGTTAGAGCTAACAAGTTGTAGCTCTAAAGCTAGCAAATGCCAAAGAATGTAGGTAATCTTTGTTAACCCAAGTGTAGTCAAACTTGGAGAACGTTATCAATCCATACTGAAAGGGCGTGCACATTAAGTAAATAAAAATGTTTCTTTGAAAGCATGGTAATTAAGCTTTTTAACAAGAATTTGCTTTTTTAGTAATAATATAGACTTTTTATGCAAGTTTGGCTGTGAAAATGAAATTGATTGATGAAACCAACCATGTGGACTTGTTAAGCAAGCATGATTTTCTTCACACTTATATGCATACTTTATTATATAAACTCAATTAATCGAGCAACGTGGGAGTCGGGCACAGATAAATACAACTTGTTCAGCACAAAGAACAATAATTCACCTGGCTAGGGAGGTGACTCACAAGTTGAAGGTCGTGAGTTCGAAACCCGGGCTGCATATGTGGCTTTGGCCAGCCCATTGCAATACAACTTGTTCTGTTGTTCATGCCCTCTTCATATACCTACTTATTGAGAACCGAACACGAGCAAGCTCGAACGAGCTGAAGACGAGCAATTTACTCATTTACCAGACCCAATTAGTGTAGCTTAGTTAGGTTTCCTCAACTGGGTAAGAGATATCTCAGCCTATTTTAAACTAATTCAGTCTATTTTTTTCTCATTTTAGAAAAGTGTATTGATTCTTATGATCTTTCATTAACTTATTTTATTAAAATATGCAGGTTCGTTCTGGCTGGTTCAATTTGATCTGGCTCGGCCGATTCTTTTATTCTTTTTCCTTAACTCGGAAACTGATTCCGATACTATTAAGACAAAACCAAAGTAACGTGCCACTGACGTGCCCATATGGACCAACCCTCTGGGACTCAATTGAAAAAGAAGACACATATCCTCCCGTGGTGTTAGCTCACCTGGCGGGGCTCTTAACTCGCATGATGGCTGGCGTGAGTTCGTCTGCTAGCTAATCACCAACTTAATGGTTGGCTTTGTTCTTTTACAATTAATTAACTTACAACCTCTCTCTCTCTCTCTCTCTCTCTCTATATATATATATATATATATATATATATATATATACACAGAGATAATCTAGTGTTTAAACCTCCACTTCATCACCTTGCGTTGTTTCAACTGCAACTAATCACCATCCCACACTACCTTTTATTACTATCAATATGGCTCTCCAACGTTTTTACTGGTCAATCATTGCCTTACAACTAAAATCACTTAAAAACTGAAATATTTATACGTATAAATGGTTTTAGTAGTGACAATGGTAGTTTTAACCAATGATAACATTGAAGAGTCATACAAGAAATAGTCAAAATTGTGTCCCTCAAAAACGATAAAACAAGAGTTTGAATATATTTCAGTGTTTAGTGAGTACTACATTATTTATATTTATATATATATATATATATATATATATATATATATATATATATATATATATATATATATATATATATTTTATGTGTGTGTGAAATAGGATATTCTAATAGCATGACGTTCCATGAATTCTTTGAATGGGTATAACTTATAAGGATCTTGATATTTTCATATGACCTACTTTATTCACATTGAGATAATACCTCATTTCATTGTTTGGCACATTTTCATCAGCAAAAGCGGCTTAGTTTGGAGACGTAAGCTATTAACGGTCATAATACAAATAACAACTAAGCTTTTTTCCATTCTACATGGGTTGGCTACATGAATTCTTTATTTTCACATAACTTTATCATAATTTATAAAATTCATGGTAAGTAAGTTCGATAAAGTATTACGCTGACGGTTGAAAGTCTAACACAACCTTCCTCTTTTATTCGAACTTGAGACCGGCATGCAAGAGTGATCTGTTACATTGGGTGAAGTTCATTAGAAGTAATAATATCCTCATAAAAAATACATCTTAGATTTGAAAACACCTAACTCTAATAGTTGCGGACACGAAGAGAGCTCACTGGATTTTGAACTCTGCTCGTCTTGAAATAACGGACCAACTTGCAAGCATGTTCACAGATACATTATTAATAATATATGAAAGACGGGCAACCCATGTTCGGTTCGTTCACCAGATCAAAGATGAGGGACTGCTTTTTAAAAGAAAGGATAAGGGCTCATTGAGAAAGTTTAAAATAACACAAGGAGGTTTACGAATGGAAAACTCTAGGCACGGTTGATGGGCTATTCAAGAACTGTTTTAAAATATATTTATTTTAACACCTTTTTGTTTTTTGATACAATGGATAGGTGAAGCCAGATGCACATCTTAAGTATCGAAGTCATGACCTTCAACTTTGTGAGTCGATCCCCTAGGCGGGTGAATTATTGTTCTTGGTGTTATTTAATGTCTTTTACCAATAAAAAAAAATGAAAAAAGTTTTTACAAGATTCGGTGGCTGTTCTTTTAATGTTTTCAACATTTGGTTACCAATTTTATGATATTTTAATATTTAGTTATTTATAAGTGTTCCGTAATATCTTTATAAGTTTTAAATGACTAATGAAGAAGCAAGCTAGGGAGTCAATTCAAATGATTTCCGGTCGAAGGTCTCAAGATCAATACCTGAGGCGGGCGTGTTTGTTCGGCCCCTACCTAAAACCCTTGCTCACATGTCAACGAGTGAAAAAGATGGGAAGCAAATGATAATTATCAGGAGACTCGAAAAGGTTTGGTTTTGGTTTTGGTTTCAGTTTTGAATTTGGATTTTGCATTGTTGCGCTCGAGGTTGTTTCTTTTAATTATGATTGAGATGATTGGTTGCTTTTCTTGATTGGATCATCTTATTATTGATTACCAATAAGATTAAAATTTTGGGCCTCCCCAATCATCTTGCAATTGGATGAAATTAAAATACGATCAGCACATGTTATTCATACTATAATACAAGAGAAAGAATTGAAAAACTTCATCAAAAGTAAAGTTCATGTTGGGAAAGCTGTCAATGTAGAACCTAAAAGCCTCATCATTGAGATTCTAAAGAGTGCTAACTTGTATTATTTTATCATTAATGGAATGAAAAGGAGGAGTTTAAGGTTGAATATCACTTATCAAATTTGACGTGCTTCGTTGTGACTAAAGCAGAGGTTATTTGGTATTGATTCTCTATAATTCAAACTTTTAATGATTGATTAGTTGGCAAACCATTGGTCCAGTCGAGAATGGTCCTGAATCACCTGACCCAACTGAGTCGACTCTGAATCGGCCGAGTCACATCCAAATACCCGAATTTAGATTTTTTTCTGCAATGACATTTTATTATTTAATTATATTAAGTTCATTTTTTTATGATTAGAGGTGATTTAGTGCTGTGATTAACTTTGTTTTTCATGTTTTAGATCGTCACCTTAACTGAGCACCATGAACAGTGTATGTTCGGCTCATTTGGGCTCACGAAACTCACCCAAAAAAGAACGAGGTCATGAAACGGTTGTCTTGTCATAAAATTTTATACTTATAAAATTTTTGTGAACTATTTGGTTCTAAGGATGGCAATATTGATATGACGTGTGCAACCAAAGATCCATTAGAAATTAGAAATTTGAGCTTTTTGGCCGTTCTTTTTTTTCTTGCTTACAACGGAGAGGCCGAAGCCAAGTATGCACACCACAAGTATTGAACTCACGGCCATGTCTTGTGAAGTCGAGTAACATTCCACGTGACCTAGCAAGTTTCTCCACATTTTCTTCTTAGTTGCATTTTATTTTTTTGGTTTATTCAAATTCCCTTTTAAAATTGGGATTGGGACCAAATTGATTATAGAAAAGTGAGTTAAATTCGTCAACTTATCGGCATGTTTACTATTCATACATCTCAATTACTAAACACAAACCCAATCTCTCCGTTTTATCTCTTATAATTTTAAGAATTCTCCATTTTAGCTTTATATTTTTCTCTTACTCTTTTTTCCTTCTTAGAGTAGAGGCTTTGAATATAGTTTATTTTTATTTACCCCAAATAGCACTAGGAGTTAGATAAGATAGTCTAAACAAGTTAACATGATATATTGGTTACCAACAAGTTAACATGATATATTAAGGATGAAATACCTTGGTATATGGTATTTGTAGATAATATTGTATTCATAGATGAGTCAAAGAAAAAAAATAGTAGGAAATTAGAATTATAAAGAGAAACATTAGAAATTAAAGGCTTATGACTTAGTAGAACAAAGACAAAATATATATATAATGAAAGTTCATTTGATTACTTCAGATGACATAAATTAAGATTGGCACACATTGCATCTTTCATAAAATAAAGTTTCAAGTACCTAGAGTTAGTTTTTTAGAATGATGAAAAATTAATGGAGATGTTATGCATAAAATTCTTGCAAGTTGGTTAAAATAGAGAAGTCATCAAGTATTTTATATAATAAAAAGATACTATTAAAGTTGAAAAGTAAATATTATACAACATCAATTAAACTCACTATGTTTTATAATTCTAATTATTGAACAGTTAATGATCAACATATACAAAAGATATTCATGTAAGAAATAAATATGTTGAGATGGATGTATTGTTATATAAAGAAAGATTATATATATAATTTGGTTATTAGAAATAAATTAGGAGTAATACGAATAGATGATAAAATGAGATAAAACAACTAAATAAAGTTCTAATAAAAAATTATGAGAAACTATATAGTGAAAATGTTAAAAGAGAAAGACAAAGATCACATAAATATTAAAAAAAACAATAATGAATGATCAAACTTATGTTAAGATCATTGTTAGCATGACTAAGACTGTGCTCTATGAGAGCAAAGAATCTATATAGCCTATCCCATCTAGTATGGGAAAAGGTTTAGTTGATATATATATTTATATATATATATATATATATATATATATATAGAGAGAGAGAGAGAGAGATTAGATCATGCCCACCATTCACGCTTCCCAATCATTGTTTTTTTTGCACATGAGTGCAATAACATTACTTTTTGTACATTTTCAAAAATCTTTAAGTTTTTAAATTACACGTATGCCATAGAAAAACAATGAGTGAGCATGAATAAACATATTAAAATGGACAAGATTCGATTTTCCTATATATATATATATATTTGAGCCAGTGATTCATGCTTAATTGAGCTTGGTGCTCAAACTTCCATTCCATATGATTTCACTACTTCAATCACTAGTCACTGCTCTCTTTTACCTTTCACTACTTAATTATTCAAAACTATTTTTTATCAAACAAAATCGTCAATACCATCGCCAAAATCATCTAAAAAAACCTAAATATATATTATTTTATGATTTTTGTAGTGGCTTTCGAAATGATGGTGATAGTTTTAATTGATAAAAGGTAAATTTGAATAGTGAAAGATGGTGAAAAAGGACAATGTAGTGGTTAAATGATAGTTTTAATTTTTGTAGTGGCTTTCAAAATGATGGTGATAGTTTTAATTGATAAAAGGTAAATTTGAATAGTGAAAGATGGTGAAAAAGGACAATGTGGTGGTTAAATGGTGGAATCTTGTTAAACATAGGTTCGATCATCCTCATTAATCGAGCACAGACCATACGCATACGTGTGTCACCGTCTCATGTGCGTGTGGTACAACACATTTATATCAGTGCATGTTAGATATGTAAGAGAGACTCCATCCTGCACAGCGCTGACAGAATACACTCCTAACCCACTCTTACTCTTTACCTTTTCAGACAGGAAGTACGAATTCTAAAATGTTTTTGAAAAATAAAAGAGGCAAAACCGTCCCAAAAAAGTGAAGTGTGCAGGAGTCTACAATGGGCTGTTCTCTCTCTCTTCCTCCACTTCCTCGAGTCTTTTCCTGCCGCTGTTCGAGTTGACTGTCGCCAATGTTGAGACCTGCATCGTCCTACCTCACTTCTCCTTCCTCCCTCATTGTTCACTCGCAGAGGGGACGGAGATAGGAATGAAAACGGAAAGAGAAAAAAAATTCCTAACGAGGATTGTAGAGGGGATGGAAATAGGAGGTTTCGTCCCCCGAACCTCGTTCCAATCTTTCTTTTAATTGATTCTAAAAATGTTACTTTTTTTAAATCAATAATATGTTTCAATTTAAATGTATTTTTGCATAAATTAAATTTCAGTTTGTGAGTTCAACTTATGTTTGAACTTCCTTTGATAGATCCCCGAAATAAGGATGGAACGTTTTTGGTTTCCGTCACCAGAATGGGAACGGAAGTAAAAACAAAGTTCTCAAAAGATCCCTAGCTCCGCTCCATCCTAATGAACCTTCCTAACTCTCATATGTCTAATGTCTCATTTTGAGTAGAAAGGCATGCACCCTGTGCGTCTCTTATTCAAAGAAGATGCACCAGGGGACGCATTTCGCCTTTCAAATATGCGTGCTCTGAAGTGTCTTCTTTGTTTTCATTTTCATACGTCTCTCTTGTAGCGGTTGTGAGTACGAGGAGGAATGAGGCGGCAGGTGACAAGCTTTGGCTATGCAATCGCTTCAATGACGAGAGAGGAGTTGACAGTCGAAAAAGAGGAGGATGCAGAAAGAGAGAGAGGGTAAGTACGAGAGGAGAGACCTGGAAGAAAGAGAGTGGAGTGTGAGTACCAGGGACAATAAAGAAAGAAGGATACGTCGCTAGTAATTAGAGCGTGTCTTTAGTAAACAAGGAACGCTTATTGGCTTTCCAAGTCTAGAACCCACTAGAGGGTGTTTGATTAGGAGGCCTGGGCTGACACTGGAACTGTTATGGCCCAAGCTTCGTAATAAAAAACAGGTCTCAACGTGCAATGAAAAGCATATGCTCAAGGCCTTGTTTTTTACTCGTTTACAAGGCTCACCAGGCCCCACGGAGGGGGAGTCGAGGACAATTGAGACTTCCAGGTCCAACACAGCCTCATAATCAAACACTCTCTATAGTGAAGATCAAATAATAAACAATGGTCAAGTTCATTAATTTAAGCATGAATCATATATAGAGCCCTGTATAACTCATGATAATCCAACCTAATACCACGTTTAACATGCAAAGAATTTGATGGTTCATGATTTCCTCATGCATCCAGGTTATGCACTCTTCATGTCTAATGACAAAGAAAGATGCCCATTAATTACTCAACTCGGGCTTAAAATTTCAATTTAATATAAGAAACCGTGTGTGATTAATGGAAATCTTACTTGAAACCTGGGCTTGATATGCATAGTTCATTCTTTCCTCGCATTTTGACCAATGGAACTTGGAAGATATGATCAGACCCATATGTGGATTTGGTACTGAAAATCAAGGTCAGGTTTGGGTCCAGATCTACATCAATCATGATGCAGTTTTTTTTTTTGTGTTACAATGTGAGGCCGAAGCTTAACACACGCATGCACCCCTCTGGAATCGAACTGACCTCCTGCTAGTGGCCGTCAGAGAGACCTACCAAGACAACTTGAATATGGGTTAAGATTACTAAAAATATGTATATGCCCAGTTGAAATTGTTTGGATACAACCCGGAAAGTACGTGTTCGTGTCCACTTAAAATAACATAAAAATAATTGGATCGTGTGAGTTGACATGTTTCTAACACCAACACGACCCGAAACATGAAATAGCCTCTCCTACTCTGTGCCCTCACACGCGTACTTATACACGACTCGGATTTGTATCTGACTTTTGCTTGTGATGGATATTTTGGACTACAGGTTTTATCATCTAAAACTAAAAAAAGAGGGAGGGAGGGATCGTGTTTGCGTACCATGTACGCGTATTTCATCCGCGTCCTGGTGACTGAGATACGGAGTGAGTCCCAAGAAAGGGAATATGGAATTGGAGTAATTGATGATTGAAGTTGAGGAACAACATTACAACAGATAGAAGATCCGCGCGCGAAGGAAACACTATTTCCCCCTTCTCCAAAACTGGGGTTTTGACAAGGCGGTGACTCTCTCTCTCCGGTGAAGATGAGAAAGGTTGGGTACGGGAGCGGGCAGCGCCTGACAGAAGTCCTTTGCCTTGTTCCTCTGTTTATGTCTTTGCGTCTCCTCGCAGAGACTTCTTCGCATAACCTCACAATCGGTACTCCTCTGTCCTGTGTGTGTGTGTAAGTATTTGTGGTGTACACGGTTTATGTTTCAGCTCAGTCTTTGTTCATTATGATCAACTTGAGTTAATGCCATGGACGAGGTTATCAGAAAAAGATTCACCCATTTGTTTTGAATAGTGTAACTAGGAAATTGAGTGGTATTTTCTAAGTTCATGTTATATTCAATTTTTTGGTGACTAAACGCTCAGTGAATGTTATCTTTCGTTCTTTTCTTGTTTTCCGGTTGTAAGTATTGAGGTTAAGTGTCTAGTCATTGGTTCATATGGTTGGTCATCCCTACTCTGGCTAAGGGCTCCATGTCTAGTGTATCACTTCTTTGATATAGTCTAAATTTTTGCATGTGTTTCCTTGTTAAATTTGAATAATGTGTATGTTTTAGATGGAGAACTAAGTTACAATAAGATATGCATTGTTTTGCTCTAGGATTGTCAAGAAATATTTTGGAGATCTGATTGGTTATGCCCATTTCTTGAGGATAGGTTTTAAGGCGGGAGAGGGAAACAAGACCATAGTATGGAGAGACTTCCTGAAACGTTTGCTTTGATTTTAACTCATTCTCGTAACATGAGAATTCCTATACTTTTGGTTTCGATACACGGAGGAAAAACTACCATGTTAGCTACTGCTATAGGATATAGCTGCATGTTCAAGGAGCACAGGAATCATGGAAAGGTTAGGCACATGCATAATGTGCTAAGAGTACCACAATGCAATTTCATCACATGAAACTAGCGATCTAGTAGAATTCAATCTTAACTTGAGCTGAACAAGCTATATAATAATCGCCTGTCTGAAGAAGGTAGTAAGTCTGCCAAGGAATGCTTGTAGCGTAGGACATGCACATATAGTGGTTATATTGTTTTACATTTTTTATTAGTTTAATTTGGTTATTGGTAGACACTCAGATGGCTAACATTTATGTCATTTCATGTTATATCAAGTGTTTCACTTTCAAGCAGAATTTCATTTATGATCTATTAAGTATGGTGGTTTAAGTTTGACTGCCTTTGTATATTTATATTCTTGGTGTTGGATATTGAGGTCCATCATGCTATGCAGAGTTTTGCTTATTCATGTTCGCTTTCATCCTGGTGTAAGCTTTTCAGCCTTGTATGTATTCAACTTTAGTAGTTAATTTGATCATGTCCCGCTTCTGCAGATGCTGCTCATCCTATGATACTGCATCTCTCTTCTGGTAAACTGGTAGAGAGCTCTACAGTTCCTAATAGTAAAGGTGCAATGATTTGTGAGAGAATTCACTTGAAAGGAGTTCCAAGGCTTCTGAATCTCAATAAATATGCAAATACAATGAAGGTGAAAGTAAAAGTTCTTGAAATGAGCTCAGATATTCTTCTACGGAAAGTACAAGTGTGCTTTCATAGGTAAGTTAGAATGCCTGTATAAATTCACTGCTTGCTATTATGTTTCACTTTGACGTTCATTTGGTTTTGATGTGTGGATGTATTTTCATGTATTTGATGATTGCAACTGTTTTTTTCATTCCCTGATATTTGTCATTGAATGTTTGTACCTTGTAGGCACCTAATTTCCATATTCTGCAAATTTTCTTTTTCAGTTATTTAACTTCATGAATGAAGTTTTAACATAAAAGGCACATATTAGAAAATCCATTTGGTCCTATCAAACTAATGTTGACAATGAAGTGCTACTTTGTAGAATAAAGGAGCAATATAGAAGTTGTATGGGGTGCCATTTTGGGGTTATATATAATGTCTAAGGCTCCTTGAGGCTAGGAGTGGCAATTTAGACCGACCCCGTGGGTACCCGCTCCGACCTGCCCTACATGGGACAGGTTTCCAGGCCTCAAAACCCTCTCCGAAGCGAGGCGGGTTTGCTGTAGACCCACCCTCTCCGGAGTATATATATTGGCATTTAGTTATATAAAATATATGTTTATTATAAGTATTTTATATGCTTATGTGCATATATAAATAAGATTTTGTTTAATTTAGTTTGATAATGCAAAATATAGTTTAATTTTGTTTATCAATAAGTATTATAAGTATTTTAATTTAGTTTAATTGGGTGAAGTGGGACGGAGTGTGGTGGGGCCGGGTTGATCCAGTTAGGTGTGGGGTTGGTGCTATAAATATTTGTCGATGATCGAAGGTTGATATTACATGAATCAAATTCACCAAGTCGCCAAGAGTCAAATGGCATTCAAGTATGAATGTCGATCTTCAAGAATAACAAACAAAGAGCGGAAGCATACACAAACAAGTCAAAAGCAGTGCCAAGATTGTATACTTTATTAATGACATGAAGTGGTATTTATAGAAAACATTGTACATCAAAGAAGAGAGAATAAATTATAAGAGACAAGAACCAACATGACTAGTGCTGGGCGGCCAGCACTAGCCGTTGGGGTGCCCAACCACTGTGGCCAGGGCCAACATGGCTCTGACCCCTCCTTTGTGAATCATGTGGCATGGGCCCTAAGGGCCCGTGCTGCCTATTACAATAACACCCCCCTCAAACTTACGGGGTATACACTGAAAATTTGTCTAACAAGAATTGAAATCAAGTAGTCGAAAGAGATTTGGTGAAGAAATCGGCGAGCTGCATCTCAGATGTGACATAACACAATGAAATCTTCTTATTCAGACATTCTTCACGAACAAAGTGGCAATCCATCTCGATGTGCTTCGTCCTCTCATGGAACGTGTTGTTGGAGGTAATGTACATGGCGCTTTTGTTGTCATAATACATGATGCTAAGGTGCTACAAAGTGACCCTCATATATGCTAAAATGGTTGTGATCCAAGAGATCTTTATCGCAGTTGTAGCCATAGCTCGATATTCAGCTTTAGTAGATGAGAGTGATATTTTCTGTTGCTTTTTGTACTTCCACGAAATGAGAGATTCATCTAAAAACACACAAAAACCAGTCGTGGAGTGTCTATTGTTGACATCTCCACCCCAATCAGCATCCGTATATACAGATAAATCAAAAGACGAAGAAGAAGTTAACTTCTGCAATTCCTGTTTCATCACTTCCTGTGATGATCATGTCATCCACATACAAAAGCAAGATAACAATACCTGATTTTGTTCTACGTACAAACAATGCAATATCAATATAGCAAGTCACAAAATTATGCAAATGCATGAATTTTTTAAATCGGTCGAACCAAGCTTTAGGAGCTGGTTTCAGACCATATAAAGTTTTTCGCAATTTAAGAGCATGACCAGGAGGAAGATTGAGACCAGGAGGAGGACTCATGTAGACTTCTTCATTCAAATAACCATTCAGAAAAGCATTCTTGACATCAAGTTGATAAATATTCCATTGCCTAATTGCACTAATGGTTATGAGAATTCTAATTGTAGTCATCCTAGTTACTGGGGCAAAAGTTTCATCATAGTCAATTCCATATTCGTGGGCATAACTTTTAGCAACTAGTTTAGCTTTGTATCTCTTAATGTAACCATTGCTATGAGTTTTGATTTTATATACCCATCGACAACCAATGATTTTCTTGTCCTTTGATATGGGTGTAATTATCTATGTTTGAGCCTTGTTTAAGTCATTGAGTTCATCTTTCATAGCATCTTTCCATTCTTGTCCTTTGTATCTCTCAATGTGACCATTGCTGTGAGTTTTGATTTTATATACACATCAACAACCAATGATTTTCTTATCCTTTGGTATGGGTGTAATTATTCATGTCTGAGCCTTGTTTAGGTCGTTGAGTTCATCTTTCATAGTATCTTCCCATTCTGGAATGCCTTTAGCTTGATGATAGAACCTAGGTTCCTTAACTTGACTAAGGGTGGCAATCAAATTTTTTCGTTGTGGTTCAAAAGATTCATAGGACACGAATCGCTGGGGAGGTCGTGAGACCCTGGGTTCTAACCTTGTAATATCAGGTTCTATATGGTTATCAATGGTTTCTCTAGGACATCTTGTATAATGTGAGGGGAATGGTTCGACAATTGATTGAGTATCAACGGTTGTGTGTGAAGTGTCGTTGTCTTCAACAGGGTTTTCTTGAATATCTTGATGATCTACTGAGTCACAATCATTATCTTCTTCTAGTTCAAAAAAATCTTGAGGAAAGATAGGTTTAGAGTTCTTCAAGGATTTGGTCTCATAATAAATATCATGCTCAAAAATTTTTACATCCTTAGACACATATAATTTGTCTTCTATAGGATCAAAACACCTATAACCCTTCTTGTAAATGCCATAACCGAGGAATACACATTTAATGGCTCTTGGTGATAATTTATCATTCTTGTCCGTATACACAAAACACCTACATCCAAAAACTCTAAGTCGTTCATAGTATTGGGGAATATTGTACAATTTTTCAAAAGGTAAAGTATTTTCAAGTTAGACGAAGGTATTCTATTTATAAGATATACTGCGGTAAGAGTGGCTTCAATCTATAAATATTTAGGGACCTTACTAGCAATTAGTATGGTTCTACAAGTTTCAATAATATGTCTATGTTTTCTTTCCGCTAGACCATTTTGTTGGGGTGTCTTAGTGCATGATTTTTGATGAAAATACCATTTATTTCAATAAATTTTTGAAATTCATTAGACATGTATTCTCCTCCCGAATCAGATCTAAAGATTTTAATGGTGGCTCTAAATTGGTTTTTGATCATATTACAAAAGACTACAAAATTTTCAAATACTTCGGATTTATGTTTTAAGAGATATATCCATGTGAAACAAGTAAAGGCATCTACAAAAATCACATAGTATTGAACTCCTCCTTTAGAAACAACGGGCGCGGGGCTCTAAACATCCGAATGTATTAGATCAAAAGCTTTGCTTGGAACATAATTCCTTTCTCCAAAAGGAAGATGACTCATTTTTCCAAGAGTACAATATTTACATTTAAACTTTTTCTCTCTAATTGTTTTTATCAAGGGAATATTACATAATTTTTGAGAGTCCATGTGTTCATGTCTTTTATGCTAAAGAGTAGCATCTTGGGCTACATTACAAAACTCAAAATTTGGCATAACAAGATAGTCCATTTTGTATAGTCCACTTTCTCTATGGCCTTGACCAATCACCTTCCTCGATAGGTGATCCTGCACTACATAATGTTTGGATGAGAAAGTGACTATAGAATTATTATCACATTTTTGAGCAACCGAAAGTAAGTTCAAATTAAGTTTAGGTATAAGGCTTACATTTTGAATTTTAAAGTTTTTTTTTTTTAAAGTTTTCTATTTTTTTAATTTGAAGTTTTGTTCCATCGGCCGTAAACACATGTTTTTCAATGGTTTCACAAGAATTAATCAAAGCATATTTACTATGTGTTATATGAAATGATGAACCGGAATCCAAAAACCAAGATATACCTTAAGAAATGGATAGAGCATTCCCGGAGATGCTTGCTTTTTCCTTAAAAATTTCTTCTATGTACGCCTTGATGTTGTTGGGCAAGACACCTCCTTTTTCTACGGCTCCCACGTTTCCACTCCTTTTCCAAAGTAAAGGACAAAATGTATTCACTTTCTTTGCAATAATGGCAAATAGTGTCTTTGTTGGGCCATGGTCCCATGAGCTTCTTTGACATGCCTTCATTGTTCTTTGCATGCGGAGGCGTAGGTCTTCAAGTTTGCTCCCGACTTAGATGCGGTAAAAACGACTTCCTTGGTCACATTCATATTCTTCAATCTTATTTCTTCCATAACAAGATTGGCCAAAAAGGAATCCCCTCTAGGTCTAGGTTTTCTATGTATAAGATTTGATCTAATATTTTCAAATTTGTCTCTTAACCCACGCATAAACAAGAAGAAATATTTGTTGTGTAGAAATTCTTGAAATTCATCTAATTTGTGAAGATTTCCAAATTTGTCAAAACTTCTTAATTGTGTCCATAACTCCGAAAATTCATTATGGTAGTCTCTAATGCTTAGGTTCTCTTGTTTAAGCATAACTATTCTTTCCATTAGATAAATTTGAAAAACAAAATCATCTTGAGAATGAAGTTTTTCAAGTATTCTCACGTTTCAAACGCATTTTCAAAAGCACTAATCATATTTCTAAGTTTTTCGTCCATATTTTTTCAAATAATCCATATAATTTTTGCATTCATCTTTTTCCACAATTTCAAATCTAACTTGTACTTTTCATGAGCTTTGACGATTTCATCATCATCCAAACCATCGATGTTCAAGGTTGGTTCCTTTATGGTTCCATCAATGTAATCTAAAAAATCTTTTGACAAAAAATACTTTTTCATGGTCGTAGTCTAACTTTGGTAACATTTTGGGTCTAGGATACATCTAAACAACTCGTTTTTACCTTTCATTTTGTGCAAAATAAAAAATTATGAACTAACCTCAAGTTTGGTGTAATTCTTCAAATTTTGCATCGGTAGCACGCTTCTCAATGCACTCGATTTCTTTGATCCGAAGCTTTGATACCTTATAAATATTTATCGATGATCGAAGGTTGATATTACACGAATCAAATCCACCAAGTCGCCAAGAGTCAAATGACATTCAAGTATGAATGCCGATCTTCAAGAATAACAAACAAGAGAGCGGAAGCATACACAAACAAGTCAAAAGTAGTGCAAAGACTGCATACTTTATTAATGACATGAAGTGGTATTTATAGAGAACATTATACATCAAAGAAGAGAGAATAAATTACAAAAAGACAAGAACCAACATGACTAGTGCTGGCCGGCACTAGCCGTTGGGGAACTCCCAACGACTATTAGCCATTGGGGTCCCCAACAGTTGTGAGATGGCCCTGGCCCCTCCTTTGTGAACCATGTGGCATGGGCCCTAAGGGCCCGTGCTGCCTATTACAATAACAGGTGCAGGTATGATCTCCCAAGACCCATGGGGCGGGTGGCGTGAAAACCCGCCCCACCCCGTGCTGTTGCCATCCCTACTTGAGGCCTATATATGTTTCCCAAACATATAGTTGGATGAAGCCATGCAGGTGATGTGCTGCCTCCGCTCCCAACATGAGTGAATGGTCGATTAAATGTGTTTATACGCATAAGCAGTGATTGGAGTCTCTGCCGCAGAAAGTGAGCTTTTGTTGTCATAATATCTTATGGAATGCTTAACCTTCATCTCTAAAGCCTAAAGCAGTGATGAAGTCGCATCAAGAAGATACCTATGAACCTAAACTGCACTGTATAATGCATATCCTACTTAGGGTATTATGGTATTTAATTGTGTAAATTTTTTCATGTTTTCATTTTCTTTATTATGAGAAGAAATTAAATTATGTCCTAGCATCTAAATCAACCTTTATGTTTGCCACACCACGGATCTGCAGCCCTCGCCTTGGTCAACCCTCGCGTTGACCCGTCTGACATGGCACCATAAGCCCGAGGCATGAGGTACTGAAATTATACAAATGTGGGCAATAAGTCCTCCAAAATTTCTAATATCAATAAGATCCAATCATATTTACAACTCAATATCTACATGTTAAGGAATTATAAACCTCATCTAAGATTTACATGATTTACATACTAATGCATCCTTTTCTAACATAGAACCATTTGGCTCTATTTTATATTTGACCATCTCGCTAAATCAATCCGATAACACCTCAGCCAAAGCCTCTACCATCAATTAATCATGTAATCTTAACATGTGCCTAGTAGGAAGATATAGCTCCAATAGAATTGCATACTTAAATATAACCATAATTTCATAATCTAGTGATCATAATCACAAACACACATCCATGTAACCCCCATAGTTTCAGACAATGCTAAAACCAAGGTTTCATAGTAGTTTGAACCTCGGTACACCGTCCACACATATGGCTACGGTGCTTGGGAGCTCATCCTAACTCTCTTAACCGAATGTCTAAGGGTTCCACAACTCAACTGCATGTCTAGAAACCCCACACAACAAACAAACATTATTTTCACACAATTAAGTTTTAAATTCTCTTTATTATTCTTATTCAAAATAATATGTCAATACAGTAGCCAAAAGTGCCTCATCCACAATTCCCAATATAATGTCACCATATTCACAAGCCTTTCATAATAAAAACATTTATTTTTATCATCTTCAACTGACACAATCTAGTATGGGGAAAGGCTTAGTTGTTGTTGTATCTTCAACTGACACAAGCACACAACTAACAACATGCATATCAGTGTTGTTCTACTCGTATCATATCGTGTATCGTTAAAAAATCAGTAAAAATCTAAAAAAATGAGAAAAAAATTTAAAAAAACATGATAATTGTAAAGAATTCATATAATGCAAAGTTTAGTACATATTGATCATTCACCATTAAACAATTAAAAAATTACATATTTTGAAGCAAAAAATGAAATACATTTACATTTATATATTGTAATCAGGATCATCAACTAAATAATCATCTTCTCTTTGCTGAAGATTCTCACCACCTTCTACTTCAAAATCAAAATCTTCATCTCCTTGTTGTTGTTGTGCTCCTTCTAAATTAATCCATACAATGTCTTCTTCGGTTAGGAGTGCATTTTCTTCGTTATCTTCCATAATTCACTCCTCTAATATATCAAAATTAACAAATTGCTATCTTTGTACATGTAGTTGGTACATTTGCTCATTTTCATATGTGAGCAAAACGATGAGCTCCATTTCTTTGACAATTGAGTTTATGAAACCCCAGTGATGTGATATTGTTACTTGATGATATCCTCTTTTTCTCTTATAACTAATGCTTGAAGTGGTTTGAAACAAAGGGATGATGGATGGATGTTGTGGGTCAAAATAAGGTCATATGATTACTTATGATCTCACTTCACATGTTGAGCTAAGCCTCACACACGCTGGTCATGTTCAACTCAATGAAAGTCTATGTAAGGTGAACCCTAAAATAATGAAGTTGTGAAATGCCCACTAAATGAACTGAGGCAACCAAATTGTTCTTCATTGTTTACAATTTAATGAAATTAGAAATTGGTAGCAGAAATATACCTAAAAGTTGGCAATAGAAAGGAAAATGATTTTGTCACAATTGTTATTTGTTCATAGATTATTCTTATTCAATAAAATTTTTATTTAAAAGAGCTAGAGGACGACCACAAAAGTATTGGAAAGAAACATTAAAAAATGATCTAGCTTGTTGTGAGTTAACTGCTAACATGGCACACGATAGGGATTTGTGAAAACAAAGAATCCATGTAGCCGACCCCGTCTAGTATGGGAAAAGGCTTAGTTGTTGTTATTGTTGTTTTAATAAAATTCTTATAAACTAACCCGAATTTACATGTTAACGCATGCAACTTGCAATCCCAAACGAGCATACCGGAGGATGCCCTAGGGAGAAGTGAAGAGAGGCGAACAGAGGCCAGAAACCCGCAAAAAAAAATTTGGAAAAAAAATTGGATTTTTTTTTGCACCATCATATAATAGTGTGATACGGATAAGCATATTATAAAGCAGTTCTCAATAGATATCATAAACAACTCATCATTTATCGGGGTTCAAAACAGTAAGAAACCATATAAAAGATGCACATTAAAAACAATTCAAAGCAACCTGTAGCATGATCATGTTGAAGAATTATATCCCCTACCTCAATTGGAGCACAAATCCATATCCAAATCCATATCAAGATGCCATTATCCACATGTAACATCACCAAGCCATCTCATTTACTACCTATTTGAGCATAAAATCAATATTAGTACATATCTCATTTAATAACAATACCAACTACTCCGAAATTCCCAAATATTATAATGGATCCTAATAGAATCTCTTAGATCCAATTTTATCCCTTAATCACTCTTTAATTTAGTCCTTAAACATAAATAAAATTCTTATAATCTTAAAGCTCACTCTATCACGAGTTTGATGCTTTAAACTGGGCCTAAAATGGACATCGGAAGACCCTGAACTGAAAAGGCCCAAGAACCATAACCAAGTCCAAAAACCTTAACTAGATCCAACCCAAACCTTAGACCTGCTAACGTCATGATTATGTCAACACCTGACAATGAACTTGACCTGAAACTATCACTAAACATGTTGATGTCATCGTGATATCATGATGACATCATCATGTGAGGACACTTATGCATATGGACATGTTCACACTGACAAGATAGGCGGGACACGACCAAAACTTGATCCAAGTTTTGGTTTTGGCATGAATAGTCTCGGATCCACTCATTGGTACCGAACCGACAAAGACTGACTCGATCACCGAGTTGGTGGCTGCCACAGATTCCTCTCGATTTTTTGCCTTTACCAGCCTACTCTAGCCACCAAATTTGGCAAAAAAATAATCGTTGGAAAGCTCTCAACAAACTCTATGCTTTGGTACCATTATTATGGCTAACCAACTCCCATATTGCCGGAAAGATGGTCAAGATTCAAGAATAGTAATGGATAAAAGAAAGCCTAACCTTCATCGACTTCTGGTAGAAAATCCAGTTGATTCCAACTATGATAGGGCTCAAATGGGTAGCCTATGGATTTGTCTTTCAAGGCTTAGCGACACCATTGGAAAAATAAATCAAGCTAAAGAAAACTAAAAAAATACATAACTTACAAGAACTGCCGTCAATTCTCACCAATGTTATACATATTATATCGTATCGAATGCGATACGACTTACGAGTGTATCGGTACCTGAATCAATACAACTCAAGTACATGTATTGCAATGCATTGCACCCGTATCGCAATGTATCGTACGATACACTATAATACGGATACTATATTGTACGATACGCCCCGTATCTCACGATACGGGATATTATGCTACATGATGATTTTTTTGTTTTTTATAATTTTTTTTTCAATATTTTATTACACTTTATCGTACCATATCATAATGTACCATATGATAGGGTACGATTATCACGTATTGGTGCCCTATAGATACGGACACCGATACACTAATTACAACATTGATTCTCACTGTTCCACCACCAATCACAGTTGTTCTCGACCTCCTTCATGCTCTCATCTAAATGAGGAATGAAGGCCTTCTTATTTGGCCCTTAAATAACCGCTATGCTTTTCAAAACCGTGAAGAAAACCTCATAGGGTTTCCTTATCCGTTTTTTTTCTTCTCTTACATATGGTTCTGTTTTGGATCGGGTCTGGGCCCAAAGCCGAACCTAGGTATTACAATGTTAGAACTAGAATAATGATTTTGTTTCCCACTATACTTTCATATGCCTCAATAATCTTTGTGTTTTTGAATAGGTGAGATGACTGACCCATTCGTGGTTTAGATAGTCAAAAAATACGAATCTGATATTTTGGATATCATCTTGCTCTCCTGGGATTTAATATGGAATTACTTTGGTTCGTTAGTAACCTTTTTTCATAACAAAATGGATATTTATTGGCTCACAGCACCTGCATTGTTGCTGTATGTATTTTTCTTTCTTTAAGGGAAGTAAACTGTTATTAAAATAGAAGTGGCTTCGGGTGGTTTTAGTTTCTTTTGAACCCGATTATAGTACCTGTTGCAAACTTGCAATTGGATCCCTTTAGCTGGTTCATTTGGACCTATTGGGTTCAAAATCTAGGACACAACTGGAAAACCTTGGTTAATCTGATGGTAAATTTGTTTCATAGTTGTCATTTCCCCTATAGAATAGAACTTCCTTCTTTCCCAACATACTTTCCATTGTTATTGCGTAGCAGCAAGTGCATTAAAGGACGTCACTCATAGTTGTCAAGCATGGGAATCAGAGTCAGATTATTCAACCCCTGGGTTATGTGTTGGTGGATTTGCCTCAGGTGGTCATGATTCTTATTTATTATTTGACAACGAAAACGTAAAAATGAATTCAATATAGACTTAGTACAGTCAGAATGATCACTTATTCTATGGTCAGTTTGGTTAACTCGGGCAATCCTCAAGTTTGATCCCGTGTTTGCTAACTATGATGTGCCTGACGTGAAAGCAAGTAAAATTATTGGTTGGTTCACAGACGCCATATGAAAACTATTTCAGCAACCTATCCCCTCTCTTCTCTTTCTCTCTTTTAATCCTTTTTTAACCGTCATTGAGCAGCTTCTTTCTCATTGACTGGTAACTACATTTTTCATTCAGTTCTTTGAATCATGAGAAAATGGTAGAACAACCATATGCTAAAAGTGTCTCTGCTGCATTTTCATCATGGTATGTTCAAGACACCATTCACAGCAGAATCAAGGACGAACAAGAAGATGGATAGGGTTTCCTATATGAAAAATAACAGCAGATGTAATCACAATGAACATAATGGAATATTTTAAGGATTGAGTCTGCTCGTAACTAATCTCTTTCAACTCTGGTTTACTTCCGATATTCAGTCCTGGAATTGAGGTGTTCATCTGAATTCTTCACAACAACAACAACTAAGCCTTTTCCCATTCGTTCATCTGAATTCTTCATTGGTAGAAAATTGAAATGGATTGTCGGTGCTCATAAGCGTCACCTAGACTTTTATTGATATCTTTGTGAGGGAACCAATTTGATTCTCGAGAGGGTGTCTCTTTCCTTAAGTCTCTATTTGATGGTACATGTATTGGAAAGTCAAATTGTAAAGAAATGTTTATTCAGTTTTAATTGATAAAGTTGTTGCATAGCTTGTATTGATTTTTATGTTTCTCCTTTGAATAATGCATCCTGACTTTGTAGGAACGTGTCTATTGGAATAGGGAGTTGCCCTGAGAACGAATGGGAGAAACTTAGCCAAGATTCATGTATAGGATCTATGTCTCCTTATGACTATAGGCTACTGGATATATGCATTCCTCCACCTTTCTTATCCCTGGAGATCTCTACTGAGGAAGGTATTTCATTGGATAATCCTTCTTTATTCATATTTTTGCATGTTCTAACATGATTTTTTCTCCTTTCCTTTCAGAAACTAGGCTTTTTCGTTTGATTTTCCTGGTCATGGGGGTATTTCTAATGATATTAGCCCTAGAATTGAGTGAGTCAGTGACCTTTTACTACAGCAACGCAATGGTTTTGGGTGTTATTCTTGTCATATTGATTATACTTTTTCAGGTACCTTCTTCTCCCTCCTTTACATGTTTATTTCTTAAAATTTGTTGAGGTACTTTTACAACAATATTTTGTGGTAAGATTCCCCTTAGTTGCTTATACTTTTCACTCGTTATTTTTTGGAATTGTTCCCTTATCAAACCACTGTCTTATCAGGTTTAACTTGTATATGAACAGTTTTGGTTTGATACTTACCTACTGATCTTAGGGAATGAAGTTGCTGCCAACTGGTCGGAAGAGATCCTTAATGATTTTCGTATATGGATCCACGGTAAGATATCTTAGTGACCTATAGTCATTTTCTTGGTTTGACATTGAATATCATTTGCCTTTATTAGTATTTGGTAAGTTGACCTCTGCTTTTGCTGCTTCTTCTTGTTGTGGTGGTGGCACATGCATGTGATCTGCGTGTGCGTGTGTCTGAGTTGATGCATGACATATTCATGATGCATTGTGTATAATGGCATTATTATTCTTGTGGCTAGGTTGGCTTGGGAACTGTCTTACTACGGTACCTGTCTGGACTATTGCAGTCAGCTCTTTCAGGTTTGGGCGTTAGTGCAGATATATACAATCCCGTAAGCATCTATTGGACCTTTTAGATTTATTCTACATTTATTTGTATTTATTTTCTAGAAGGCTTTTCCCACTGTGATATTTAAATCACTTGAGTGCATGTGTACATGTGCACATGTGCGTGTAAGGATATTGAACTGCATATGGTAATACTAACAAACTCAGTCCCTTGCCAAAAAGTTCTATATGATATGTTCTATTTGCTTTTGGACTCTATCTTTTCACTAAATGCAGTTAGATTTTAACATATTCCGCTCTAACAAGTTCTGTTGACAATACAACTTGCCTCTCAAAGCATGATATGCTGACCTCTGGATATTGATGTTTTTCTTTCTGTATTGGGTTACTGGGTGTTAAATTAGTAATGTATAAACGAGAAATCTGGATATTGATGTTTTTCTTTCCCAGTTGCTTTGTTGCTCCCCTATAGTCTTAAGTGGAAAGATCAAGAATGCTACAATTGTCATTCCCGACAAACTAAATAAAATCATGAAATTTGGTTAACTGATGAAACGATTTATTTAGTAAAATTTTAGGAGATGTATATAAATGAGGTCTGAGAGGTCATTTGGTTTGGAAAACTGAAGACCATAGATGTCTACTTCTGTAACCTCATTTGACAAGTCGACTTGTGTTGATTCAACATGACATTAATGAAATCATTAAATTGAATGAGTTTTTTTTCTAATAGTGGCAAAAATTTATATCCTTTGTTGTGATGTCTTTCGTTGTGTTGACAGAGCTTGAAGTTAGATGAAGTTCATGTCTCTTTGCATCCTTAAAAATGATTATCACTCGATGCTGTTCGGTCATGTTTTGCTTAAGATGAAGTTCATGTTTCTTTTCATCCTTAAAAATGATTGACGGTCTATGCTGTTCGTTCAGGTTTTGCTTACTAGTGTGTGAAGCTACTGAATTCCTTAGTTTTAACTTTCACGATTCTGATGAAATCATCCCTGCGAAACAAACCATACAAATATGGATTTGTTATCACCTGGATTCTACTCCATATAAGCTTATGATAATGGCATTTTAAAATTCAATATATATATATATATATGTATATATGAATATATAACGTTATTTGGATTAAGGACCACGACGATGCCATTTATTTCCAATGAGGGGCACACATTCAGCCAAGTTGATACGTGTGTTCTCTCGTCAGGTTTGGTTAAACTGGTGAGAAGATTGCTATGTTCTCTACTCCGCATTTGAAAAATCAACGAAGAAAACTGTAAAAAGCAATATATATATATATATATATATATATATATATATATATATATATATATATATATATATATATATAAAGAGATATTCTGTTATATGCTAGAATGCTTCGGTGATAATAAATTTAAATAAATTTCAATCATGCATTTTTATAATGAATGATTGAAATTTGAAATTTAAAGTAAAAATACTCATGTAAATAAAGTATATCTAAAAGAAGTACATATATGTTTTTTATTTTATAAATTTAAATCTGTGCATCCATCATCAAAGATACCTTTGAACATTTTTGCAGGTGGCATTGTTTCTTCTAGTTTGCCTTATTCTAGCAGGGGCTTGGTTAGGCTTTTGGGGGGTGAGAAAATTTGTGTTGACTGAAGATGGATCTGTTGATATCAGCACTGCGCTTTTTGTTCGATGGTCCATTCGAATTGTTGGTGCAGTTATGATAACTCAGGTATTACTGCTATTTGAGGTCTTATACAAGAAATTTGGTCTTTCCTTTATTGCCTTCGCTTTAGTAGTATAATTATGTTAGCTGTTTAGTCCTTTTCAGAGCCTGACTTTCATGCGTAATCCAGAGTTCTCTGGATCCTCTGTTGGCTACAGGAGCATGGATTTCTGCAGCTATTTTCTCCTGTGCGGTTAGAACTTGTGGGGTTGGGTTCCTTTATCATATGTTCAGGTACATCAAAAACCAAACAAATTTATTTCTGTAGCATGCTCAATGCCTGCCTACCTTGCAACTGGAATAAAACTTACGAAATATTTAAAACATATAGGTTATGAAAATTTTGTTAGTCTTAGAATTTTATGATTATGGCGGGAACCAAATATTCCTGTTTTACGTTCTTTTCCAGCTAAAATATTCTCCTTTAAATGCTTCATTTCATTCATATCATAATCTAATCCCTGTATTCTGTGAAAAGGATCACTTTCAAACACTCGAGTTTTTATCTTTGGCTGCTTTTCTGCCCCTGTTTTATGTTATCTCTTTTATCAATTGGAGATTTATAATTCGTTATATCATCTGCCATTTTTCAGGTACTTTGCTAAAGCAGCTGAATGCATCTCGTGGTTTTTTGCTACCAGAGACTACCTTTACGGGGAACCCCCTATAGATTCTATAAAGAAGAATAGAATGTCAAAGCCTCACACAAAAGCATTTAAATGGGTTCCCTGCACTTCCCCTTATGGTTTGCCCTTGAAATTCACCTTTTCTGTTGTCTTTGTTTTCTGCATCTTTTTTGTGTTTATCATGCACCTTGTTTATTTTTTAATTTCTATTTTCCCCTTGAAGGTCGTCATTCTGCAATGCACGAGGAGAGGAATGGTGAGCCAGGGAACCCAACTTATTACTCAACGTTTCATACTACACCTGAGAGGAAAAGGTTTTCCCAGGAAGAATGGGATGCATTTACCAAAGACTCGACAAGAAGAGCCTTAAAGGAACTAATTTCATCACCTGAGTTTAGTGAATGGGCTGTATCGAATGCAGACAGAATCACTTTGACTCCAACAGAGAATGATCGGCGCCATGGTAGTGACACCACAATGACACGGCGCCGATGGTTTGGATGGTTCTAGTTGTACAAATCATATTTTGTTGTCATATCCTCTTCATTTCATCTAGTATTGGAAAAAGGCTTAGTTGTTGTTGTTGTATCCTCTTCATTTCAGCATCAGCCCAGTACATGTAAAACTAAAGCCAACACGATGTGATATAGCTGGCCTTAAAAAACAACAAAAGATTGGGTCAACCTGCTTGCTGGGCATGGGTCCTGTAACATTTCCAAGATGGTAAATTGTAAATTTAGAGCCCACAATGCTTACGGATGATCGTGTGTCTTGACTGCTGATAGAAGCCTTTTTTAGGCATGTCCCAGTATTTCTCACCATTATTAAACTAGATATAGGATGTAATATTTTTTTTCCCTGAGGATTGTCGTAATTGAAGTTTTTTCTTTCTTTTAGCTCACCTAGTATGGGCAAGGCTTGGTTTTGGTTTTTCTTTTAAGTGGTTCAGCGGCTATTTTGCGATTGGTGTGCTTGTGAATTTGTTATTCCTGCGGATGCAAAAGGATTAATTGGAAGACTTTGTGGCTATTGCTTGCTTTCGTTTCTTGGCATATCTTATCTGTTCAATCTGTTGATTTGGTCAGGCACATTTTAGAATTCAGCGACCAGTTGTGGGTCTCCATTTTGGTGACCATAATCGTGGGGCGCCATGTAGTATGCCAGAAAGATCGACTTTGATTGTGGAGCTCAGAGGATCCACGGGTTTGTATTTTAGAACTGGGTGACTGACCATTCGGTAAATTTATGAGGTGTATGTAGTCTTAAATAAGTAATTGCATAATCCACATTGATTCATCCTTATCATACCACAATACCAGCATCTTTTGCTATGATATCGTAGCTGTTGCTGTAACTACTTGGTATCAAGAGCCATGAAAAAGCTAATACTGGGATTACCGAAAATTTTCCATGGGTTCATAAAATAGCGGTCGACTGATCCCAATTGTATAATAGTTTGATATCCAGTGTATATTCCTGTGCGTCTCTGCATGCTAGAGAGAGAGAGTTTACATGTAGCATTTGTGATTTCCTCAACTCTATCAATGCCAACCGTGTAGCGCATATTAAACTCTGCTTGTGGTGAGGGTTCTTATGTGGTCGATCAGGAGAGTTGCAATAGGTGACTGGCAGATAGTTTACTGTTCTATCATAAGCTACAATCTTTCCTTAATGAATCCGATTCCATCTAGTACTTAGTGATTGCTTGAAGAGTGGATGACCTCAGGAAGTATGCGTTACACCAAAAAACTGCGTGATTAATGTAATTGAATATGATGCACGCAGAATTGTTAATCTTGTAGATCGTGTTAAAGGTAGAGTCCATTCGACATAACATTCTCTTGATCTGTGGCGCAGAGTGATTTTAGTTGAAATTGTCGTTTGCATTGAAATTGTCAACATTTGCTTGTGCGAAAGCCTGTCCACAAGCTTTATCAACCTAGAATCTAGATATTTTGATTGTCTCGACTTTTTGGATGGTTTATCAACTTAATTTGGTAACATATACATGTTCTTCTATGAGCTTTATGAAGAAAGAGGAATTGAAACCCACCAAAGTGTAGCTTTTTTTTCATCTTGGTCAACTATTGTCTTAGGTCAAGCCTGCATGGGGAAGGAGGAGGAGGAGGAGCTGCGTTAGACAACCAACAACCACCACAAAAATGTGAATTTGATTAGTGAGGGAAAGTCTTTGAAATGTTGGAAAGCAACAGTATTAAAACATTATTCCATCTTTTTGAGCTAACTGCTAATATTACGCTAGAATGAGGCTGATCTCAACCAAGAATACAAGTAGTCAACCTACCATTTTAAAGGTCATTACAAACTTTTTTTCTTGTATATATTGCTTGCGAGCGTAAAACTTTGTCAAGTCTTTCGAAATATGACATTTAATTGATTCCATCCAAACATTGCGTCAAGCATACTTGGGCAAGAATAGTACCAGATTGAATAAGAGAACTGGGAGTTCAAGTGTCATTGCACCCTCTTTCTGACCGTAGTGTAGGAAAGGCTTTGGTAAGGTAAATTGCTTAAGAGCTGTAATTACCTAAGATTGCAATGTTTGGAACTTTAGGATGTATATAATATATCTAATAAATAGATGACAGATCATCGTAGATTGATACAGCAAGGCTGCACACGTCGTTGCCGACAACCCAACGGATCGGACGCTTGTAATTCAACCGTAATCATCTCAAATTCAAAACCAATCAAAGGCCCCCCACTTGTTTAGGGGAAAAAAGGCCAAAATAAAGAAAAAACTGTTACAGCAATGAATAGATGCAGACGAAAATAAATTACACGGTGAAAACTTATCTTTCTCCTGCTGGTGCAGGCACCACCCTCGGGCTTTTTGTTTGTCTCCGTTCTCTTATTCATCTACCCTTCTCTTCCTCATTCTCTTCTCAGTAATCCTCTCCTCTCTTCTTGGATCTCTCGGAGAGAGAGAGAGAGAGAGAGAGAGAGAGAGAGAGAGAGAGAGAGAGAGAGAGAGAGAGAGAGAGAGAGAGAGAGAGAGAGATGGCGTTTGCAGGAACAACACAGAAATGCCAGGCATGTGGGAAGACCGTGTACCTTGTTGATCAGCTGATCGCTGATAAGAGAATCTTCCACAAAGCTTGCTTCCGATGCTACCATTGCAAAGGGACTCTCAAGGTAAAAGAAATCCGTAAGACCTTTTATTTTAGTTTCCTTCTGATTTTCAGATACTTTAAGCCGAAATGAATCCATCGTGAACGGATCCCAAAGATCCGGTACGCCCATCTGGTTAGTCCATCGTGACCGATTCCCAGAGATCCGGTACACCATCTGGTTCATTGCTGAATTTCTTGAAGATGGTATCCTCGGTATTAAGAGAATATATAGAAATCTTCAAAGTTCAAAGAAGGAAATCATCCACTGCTAAAAGGAAAATGATTGAATTGTTCGTATATCTGAATCTTTCCTGATTATTTTTGTTTTAATCTTTCTATATAAACTGCATCTAACTTTCCCATGGATAGTCTCAGGGAATTTAGAGGAAAGATATGTTTCGGTTGCTTGTGACACACTTATCAGATTCAAGAACGCAAATGATGTTCTTCACATTGGACTTTCTAGTATAAGAACAACCTATCTGGGTTTTGGAGGATCCTGATTTCCACCAAAAATTTCCTCCCTTTACTAGGAGACGACTGAAGTTCTTAACATGCAATATATCTTAGATTAGTCACAAAAAGGCCTTTTCTTTTATGTTGGTTCTCATGGTAAATTGTTCTAATAATGTAGAGGTCTCCACCTATACAGAGTTAATCAAACACGGCATATTTGTTGCAGATCTTCCCTTCTTGCCATGTCTATACTTACAATTAATTGTGTTGCAGCTTGGCAACTACTGCTCCTTTGAAGGAGTCCTTTATTGCCGACCACACTATGATCAGCTGTTCAAGAGAACCGGCAGCTTAGACAAGAGTTTTGAAGGTGATAAGCGATTGCTAACACCTACATAAGCATGAAAGTATCTCTGATCAACACTTGAAACCTTGTTTTTGATCTTTTGACAGGGACACCAAAGATTATAAAGGTAGAGAAGCCCGCTGATATCGAGGTAAAGCCAAATAGGGATGTCATTTGCTTACGGTACTGAATCTAGGATTCTCTCCCTCCCCTATATATCTATATACAACAACAACTAAGCCTTTTCCCATACTAGACGGGGTCGGCTACATGGATTATTTGTTTCCACGGATCCCTATCGTGTGCCATGTTAACAGATAACTCCCAATAAGCTGGATCATTTTTTATTGTTTCTTTCCAACACTTTTGTGGTCATCCTCTAGCTCTTTTAATACTTTCCAAATTTAGTTTTTCTAACCTTCTTACGGGTTCTTCTTTTGATATTCTTTCTATATGTCCAAACCATCTTAAACGATATTCTCTCATTTTATCCTCTATTGGTGTCACTCCTAATTTGTTTCTAATAACCTCATTATGTATACGATCTTTTCTTGTATGACCACTCATCCATCTCAACATCTTCATTTCTGTCACAGACATCTTTTGTACATGGTTGATGATTAACTGCCCAACACTCAGAACCATAAAACATGGCAGGCCTAATTGCTGCTCTATAATATTTACCTTTTAACTTTAATGGTATCTTCTTATCACAAAGAATACCTGATGCTCCTCTTCATTTTAACCAACCAACATTAATTCTATGCGTAACATCTCCATCAATTCTAGAGTTACTCTGAAAAATTGACCGTAGATATTTAAAACTTTCCTTTTGGGGGATGCAATATGTGCCAATTTTAATTTCTTGTCCTCTGAGGTCAACAAATGATCAAACTTACATTTCATATATTCTGTCTTTGTTCTACTAAGTCGGAGGCCTTTACTTTCTAATGTTTCTCTCCATAGTTCCAATTTTCTATTAACTTTTTCCTTAGACTCCTCTACTAATACAATGTCATCTGCAAATAACATACACCAAGGTATTTCATCTTGAATATGTTTTGTTAACTCATCCATCGCCATTATAAATAAGTATGGACTTAAAGTTGATCCTTGATGTAACCCAATATTAACCCCAATATTAACTTCAAAGAAGTCTGTCATTCCTTCCTGAGTCCTCATACATGTTTTTGCACCATCATACATGTTTGTATGTATGTATGTATTTATATGCCTCTAATCTATAACATATTCACTGAGTCATGGATTGGTTTATGACACAGGGAAGTTCAAGCAATGTGTCAAGTTTGTTTGCGGGAACAAGGGATAAATGTGCTTCATGTAAAAAGACAGTTTATCCAACAGAGAAGGTAAAAAATGATCATCTTCAACAATATTTACAGGCCTTATTAAAGCTAATTTTCAGGACAATAATTTTAATTTTATGAAAAATTATATATTTTATAAAATTCTGAACATTCTCATGTCCTGCAGGTTGCTGTTGATGGAAGCTCATATCACAAGAGCTGCTTCAAATGCAGCCATGGAGGTTGCACAATCAGCACATCCAACTACGTTGCCCATGAGAGAAATCTATATTGCAAGCACCACCATGCCCAACTCATCAAAGAGAAAGGTAACTTTAGTCAGCTTGAAGGGAACCAGTCGGAGAAGGTGACAGAATGACCAGCCAGCGCCAAAGCCACCACCTGATAATCCTGGTTTCTCTTTTTTGTTCTTTTGACATCCATCCAATTATGCAAAGTTATTGGCCATGATCTCTCATAATTATGCTCCTCTTATTCAACCGTGAAAATACCAGTAAAACTGCAGTCCTCTTCTGTGTGTTCTTTTATTTCTTTGATCTCTCTCTCTCTCTCTCACACACACACAAAGTTTGAGGGCCAACTCTTGGAGGCCCTTGAGTTTCGTGGATGAGATCCACCATTCATATGATGTCAATCACATGGGCATGCTAATATTAGATGAAACTTTTCTTTCTACATCTAATTTTCTCTGCTATAGCTCATACACAGGAAGGGGTTGACAATGACAATTATTTATCTCCTCAAATCACCCACGTTATCATCAATGGTGCTTCAAACGTGTCCACGCACGCTACGGCTCCATTACTAAATGAACGGTTCATGCACAGTTAGGAACTGTGTGCTGCTTTAACACAATCGATAACAGTGTCGCAACTAAAATAACAAAGAGGCATCCCCTAGATATGTCGAGCGCCGTGGATCGAATGCTTAATAGTATTAAACAGCCACCAGCGAAAACCATGTAATTCTCAGCAGAAAAGGATGTTAAATCTTAAGGGACATGAACATATTTTAATTCTGAGGAGAGATTTCCTGCGAGGGGTGTATAGTCTGTAACATTCTATGCATCTTCACATGTCATGGAGACCACTCGGTTCTCTTTGAGAAGCGAGTATGCTTAAATCCTGAAGCAAGAAAGATCAATACCAAGATCGGAACAAGTCGGAAGCTTCTTCCCCATATTGCTTAGCTTTCCCTGGGCGGACCCAATAGATATTGGATTTTTGTGAGGTTTGATTTAATCGGGTCCAGTAAAAAAGTTTCGTACCCGATCTCATCTCCAATCAGAAGACGCTCTTACGGTTTTGGGGATTACCATTGGTACAATCTTTTTCGAAAAAATATTTAAATTACTTTTATCACTTTCTCTCATTTAGAACAATTTTTTCTTTCGTTCAATTTCAGCTTTCTTTTGTCGAATCTCTTTATTTTGGCTTTCGGCGTTTCATTCATTTTTTTAGTATAGTAATTGATCATCATATATTTTATGAATCTTTTTTTAGAAAAGAAAAAAAATCAATAACAATAAAAATCAAATTAAACAAAAAAAAAACATAACTTACGAAAAAATGACAACGAAATCAGAAACGAGTCAAGAACCGAAACACAGTTGAATAGTGTCTCTCGAACGAAGGAGACGTGCTTTATCCTCGTTTTCTTAATAAAAAGACGCGAGTGAAGAGTGTGAAGAGATGCACGTGTGCTGCGAATTTAATATTATTTTATTTTGATCCAAAATAAAAATTAATATATTAAATAAATATTATAATACAATGAAGGGTTTAATATCGTGCGTTGCGTCGAGGTTGTCGCGACTGACTTGAGAAATGGCGTGGGACAGGCATTGGAGTGTCGGGTTTTAGGAGTAAAAAAAGTACGAAGAAAAAAAGTTTGCAGTATATATAAAGAGAGAGAGAGAGAGAGAACGGTGACGGCGGGGGCGGAAGGAAGCGGTCCATGGTGGAGATGGCAAGGTCGAGGCGATGGACTCCGGTGGGAATCGGATGACGATGGCGAGGGTTGGTTTCAGTGGTCAAGGTGGCGGCGATGGCGAGGGTTGGTTGAAACGGATATGATGGGTAGAGGTAAGGGTTTTGGGTGGCTGAGGGATAGGCGGTGATGGGATCTCATTTTCATTTTTCCTGAGGTTCTCCGTAAGGAGCTTTTGCTGCAGCATGGTCCAGGTGGTTGAGGCGGAACAGAGAAAGAGATGAATCGATTTTCTCAGACTTTCTTTGTTTTGCAGGAATACAATTTGATCGCTCGATGCTCAAGGAAAAGGATCGATATCTTGAGCTCCATGCTTCAACGCCTAATTAAAGCGTTGAGAGGAACCCTCAATCACCCTAGATCTTCTTTGCTGGGGTTTCGACACCTTATCTTTCTTTGTTTCTGTATCTGTCCCAACAAAAGTATCTGGAACCTCTTTCATTATTCTCCAATCTGCCGACAAGAAACTGGAACCTCTTTCTTTGGTGTCATTATTCTCCAATCTGCCTACAAGAAACTGGAGCAAGATACGAAAAAAAGGCAATCCAACGTTCAGAGTCAACGTTGAGTTTGTCGCGTTCCTACTGCTGAGGGGAAGGGTGTAAAGGCTTTTACGACGAGGAGAGATGCCTGTGAAGCTTTCATGCTGCGCTCTTTATATATTGATTTTCAGCCGGTACACATTGAATGCCTTCAGATTCTTAGGTGAGAAATGTTGAAAATGTCTTACAGTAGGCCGTTTGTCTCCTTGAATACGGCTGTCTGCGGGCTAGGGGAGACCATTTAGAGAGGGTTATGTAGTAGATAGATTTTTGCTTTGTTCTCTTACCGTATTTGTGCTCTTCGTCAACAAAAGTGGCTCTTGACTTTGTGTTGTAACAGCTTTCTCATGAATTGTACACCTCAGAGTTTAGAGTTTGTTATATCTTCACTTGATCTTACTTGTTCAATGTATCCCTTGATTGTAACTGATTGTTATAAAGATTTGAAGTGAATAACATTGTACCTTTGCTTCATATGATTTTTAATATCCACCTCATCTATTTTCGAATTTAAGGTGTTTACATGGGGTTCACGAAATTAAGAGATCGACAATTTGTAGAAAAGCCTATCTGCAGAAACAGCACCTTTACGACCTTTTTTTTACAAGAGGAGTCCGAGGCCTAACACACATCACGCATGCCGTTGAGCGCGAAAGCACCAGCAGCATAAGCGCCAAAGCAGGCTGCCGTTGAGCTAACGCTCTGGGTGCTGCACCTTTACGACTTGTTGACGGAAGCTCATATCAAGACAGCTGCTTCAGATGCTGCCGTGGAAAAAGAAATCTTTATTGCAGGCACCATCATGCCCAACTTATCAAAGAGAAAGGTAACGTTAGCCAGCTTGAAGGGAACCAACCGGAGAAGGTGACGGATGACCAACCAGCGCCGAAGGTACCATCTGCTTATTGATAATCCTGGTTTTCCTCTTTTGTTCTTTGACATCCATCTCATTATGCAAAATTATTGATCATGATCTCACATAATTATGATCCTCTTGTTCAACCGTGAAAATACCAGTAAACTGCAGTCCTCTTCTGTGTGTGCTTTTATTTCTTTGAAAGCGTTCTCTCTCCCACATACACACGCGCGCGCACACGCACACGCACACGCACATAACTTGAAAATTCAAAGCCGAAGCTTCTGTCGATGTATTAGTGACAGACCCTTCCCTCATCATTTCGTAGAATGGATGTAGAACCCATTGCATTATTGCTTACTAAATCATAACTTGAATTAATACGTAAAATACGCGTTACCACTTCCTCAAAAGGTGGACACTGACACATGCAGTTGGTAGAAAGAGGATGAACATGTATACGCGTCGCCTGCTATACAGAGTCTTATTCAACAGAAATTGGGAATCCACAAGTTTAGAACTTGATGTCCAAAAAAATGGTGAGCATCCGATATGTCTCCAACCTTCCGACAAGTCAACCCCCCAATATCATCATACGACAGAATGAAAAAAAATCAATCTCATGAATTTACATATCTCAAGTAACTGAATTAACACGGAAAGAAGAGTTAACTGAATTAATGACATTCTATTTGCGAAACTGGTCATTGATTTTTCAAATCCTACGTGTGTAAATATTATTAAGTAAAAAAGACATAAGAAGCAAGAATCACCAAAACTTCAAAAATTATATTCAACATTGAACAAGTAAAATTCCATATTCATTAAATTCAACACCTACTGTAGATAAGGGCCGTGTTAGTTTCGGTCGCAAACTATTCATATAAAACATCCACAGAATGATGAAACATGTTGAAGCAATCTGTGAATACAGAGACCAGCAATCAAGGGATGAACTCAGCGTCAACTAATTATCTTCATAGTAACTCAAACTTCTCAAGTAACAAACTGACACCAATATGACCAAGACGCCTCATAGTCAATCCCTTCCTGGACTCGTTCTGTTAGCAAGACGCTCATAAATCTCAAACTTCAAACCGTCCGGGGTCTCCAGGACACCATCCCTTCAATACCTAGAAATTCTTCTCTGCTGGAATTACCATTAAAATCCGAATAACTATCACTACGACAAAAAGATCGATTTCAAATTGAGGAAGGAGAATAGTTTTGTTTTCCCTCAATCACGATAAGATTCTTGGCCATGAAATTGATGTTCACCAAGCTCGACAGTCGATTTCCATCGTCGTTGCAAAAGTTGCCTTCCAAATCAGGAAAGCAGTTTGTGGCCCGCCAATGGAGAACGCGAAATTGATGTTGGGGTTTAGGAAAATGAGAGAACGACCATCTGGGAAAAAACCCATCCACAGTTACGGCACCTTTACGACTTCTTTGATGGAAGCTCATATCATAAGAGCTGCTTCAAATGCAGCCATGGAGGTTTGTACAATCAGCCCATGCAACTACCTTGCCCACGAGAGAAATCTATATTGCAGGTACCACCATGCCCAACTTATCAGAGAAAAGGTAGCTTTAGCCAGGTTGAAGGGAACCAGCCGGAGAAGGTGACGGATGACCAGCCATCGCCGAAGGTACCACCTGATTATTGATTATCTTGGTTTTTCTCTTTTGTTCTTTTGACATCAATCCCATTATGCAAAATTATTGATCGTGATCTCACATAATTATGCTCGTCTTATTCAACCGTCAAAGTACCAGTAAACTGCAGTCCACTTCTGTGTGTGCTTTTATTTCTTTGATCTCCACCGCATTCTCTCTCTCTCTCTCTCACACACATACATGCGCGCACAAAGTTTGAGGGCCAACTCCTCGAGGTTCCTGAGTTTCGTGAATGAGGTCCACCATTCATATGATAGCAATCACATGGGAATGCTAGTATTAGATGAAACTTCTCTTTCTAATTTTCTCTGTACAAAGAGAATTAGGAGTGGCACCAATAAACATGTCTCTGACAGAAATGAAGACGTTGAGATGGATGAGTGGTCATAGAAGAAAAAGAAAAGACCGTATACATAATGAGGTTATTAGAAACAAATTAGGAGTGACATCAATGGAGGATAAAATGAAAGAATATCGTTTAAGATGGTTTGGGCATATAAAAAGAAGATCAAAAGAACTTCTAAGAAAGTACGAAAAACTAAATTTGAAAAGTATTAAAAGAGGTAGAGGACGACTACAAAAGTATTGGAAAGAAACAATAAAGAATGATATAGCTTATTGTGAGGATATATGGAAACAAAGAATCGATCTAGCTGACCTCGTCTAGTATGGAAAAAGGCTTAGTTGTTGTTGATTGTATAATTCATAGAGAGCAAGCTGACAAAATGACAATTATATCTCCTTAAATTACTTCAAACGTGTCCACGCACGCTACAACTCCATTACTAAATGAACGGTTCATGCACAGTCAGAAAGTGTTGTAATTCAAAGAAACATTCTAGGAGATTAAACACACAAAATAAGACTAATATTATAAAGGAAAATGAGGGATTGAAGGAAGGGGCGGACCTCCAATGGAGGCCGCCCCCCCTCTTCTCCACTCTCTCTTACAACCCAACCTTTTTTTTCTAATACAATCTACCAGCCCTTATATAGGGAGCTGTAAAACGGAATTTGATCAAAATGACCAAAATACCCCTAGTACAGAAAATTGTCAAAATGCCCCTAGAGTTTCGGGCGTATACAATAATACCTAAAAACATAAAACTAACACAAAAAACACTAGATAAGCATATTCTTCAACACCCCTCTCAAGTTGGGAGTGAGATACTTCAAACTCTAAACTTGCCAAAAACTTCATATATGTTTGTAACGTTCTTCATTTATCTTCATCACTGATGTGATCTTGAACAACTTCTTTGGCTGAAAAATATCTTAGCCTTCCTGGCTTATCATCAGAAGCAACATCTCTATCTTCACTATCAACTCAGCCTTCTTGGCTATAACAACAAAACAATTATCCTCGCTGTCACAACAATAAAGCAGCCATCCTAACTGAGTCATCCTACCTGTCACAACAATAAAGCAGTCATCCTTACTGTCACATCAACAAAGCAGTCATCCTGGCTATCACAACAATAAAGCAATCATCCTAGTTGTTACATCAACAAAGTAACCATCGTGGCTGTCACAACATCAAAGCAGTCATCCTGACTGTCACAACAATAAAGCAGCCATCCTCACTATCACATCAACAAAGCCGCCATCCTAGCTGTCACAACATCAAAGCAGTCATCTTGGCTGTCACAACAATAAAGCAGTCATCCTGGCTATCACAACAACAAAATAGTTCTCATGACTGCAAACTTACATAAGAATTTTCTAGTTCTCTTAACCATTTCCTCAAACACTTAATGTTTATGATAATCATCTCTTCCATTTCATCGAACATCTTTATATGCATCATTCATATGCTCACACATTTTTCAACACAAGCTTTATTTCTAACAAAACTTCATCATTAGTCTGCAAATCAAGCAAGCATCTTTCACACCATCCCATAGTAGTAGCAAGTCTCTCAAAATCAATGTCATCTCCAAATGCAGCAGCATGACCATCCATACAGCTGAAGTCTTCGTCCGAATCAGATCCCAAAAAATGCTGCTAGTGTCAAACCATACTTCCTCTTGACGTCAGGGTGTGGAATTGCTGAGAATGAAACTATCTCGGGCTTCATGAATGCACCTTTGTTTCCTATCTGACCACAATAATTTGGGGCCAAACACACTGTAATAAGCTTGCCATCATGTTCAATTTCATAACCTTCATCCTTTACTTCATGTGATCAAACAACAAGTTCTAGATTATTCTGCTGCAAAAATTTCTTTGTCACATCTTTACCAAAGGATAGACGACCCACCTGTGATTGTGGATCACTCCAGAATAATTCACACATTAAATCTTCTTCAGTCAATCTGAGAGCTTTACTCCATTAACACTGAAAAAAAAACTTCATGGACAACAAAGATCTTCTCATTAATAACATGTGTTAGAGGTAATCAACAAAACACTTCTGCAAATAGCTCCACAAAAAATGTCGCTCAACTTAGACTTTATTTCACCCTTAAATCCATATATCTTGTTCATGCTTTTGCTCTCATGATTCCCCCTTAGTAAGATATATATAGCTGATGAACTCAAGCATTTAAAGAGATGGATTCTCTTCTGAAGGAAGGCCATTTAGCTCAAATATGTTCAACAAGTCATAAAACTGGCCATGAACATTACAGCAAACAGTAAAATGATGACATCAGGAACTGTTATATCAACTAGAGATGGCAAAACTCAAAGCATCTCCCTTGCTTGTAAGACAATCTGGAATGCATATTGATTCTTAAAGTCATCAAGCATTTTCTTAATGAAGTCTAAATTTGAGGATAGGATGCACGTTACTGCCATGCATTGTGGCCATTCAATTTCTTGACTGTAGTAATTTGCATGGCCTTAGACTTTGGAAAGAGTATCTTCTTCATCCAACACAAGACGTGAATCATTGGGATATTAAGAGAACATCCAGAGGAAGTTGTTTGCATACGCCATTGGCTTTTTCTTTTTCTTTCAGATTCGAATAACACTTAGCAAATTTTAGGCAACGAGTACCATTGCCATGTCCAAAAGCTTCATCAAGTAGCAATAAATATCTCAGTGCAGGTTCATAATGCCCAAGGCTCATCATATCATCCTCAACTTCATATAGTAAGTAAGCACAATCATCAACACATGCCATATGCAGCATTTCAGATTCCAGAATCTCGACATAATAACCACCAACATTAATGCAAAAATAACTGCAGCTCATTCTTTAAATGCAGCCACTTTATCAAATACAGCCACCTTATTCAAAGCAGCCGTCTTCCAATAACTGCAGTTCCAATTTTTTAAATGCAGCCAATTCGATTTCCTAACACCTGCCTTCATCTGTAATAAATGCAGCTAATTCGATTTCCTAACACCTGCCTTCATCTGTAATAAATGCAGCCAATTCGATTTCCTACCTGCCTTCATCTGTAATAAATGCAGCCAATTCGATTTCCTTCAACAATTACCTTATTTTCAAGCCACTTGAAAAATTTAATAAGAGAAGCATTTGCAACGGCCAAAAAAAAATCTCAAGGAGATTATGAGGCAGCTATTCAAATATCAACAGAAGAATGACCTGAAGGACATTAACAGCATATCGTTGCTGCATCATCTTGCTCAGCAAATCTTCGAGCATCCTCAGTTACTTTCTGATCCTGCTCTACTTCTTTAATGCTCTCAGATATATTTTCCAACGTATTTCATTCTTCTTCTAGCAAACTCTTTACTGTCCTTGGAAATACAAAAAATACAATAAGTGCAGCTGCCATATTCAATACTTCCAGACGCCATATGCTCTTAATTCCAGCCGCCTTTTCCAATATATTAATGCAGCCTTCAACAAGCTTAATTTAATCCTTATTGCTTTAATACAAAGAGTAATAAATACACTTAATTCGCCCCTTCCAAATACCAGCAGCTGCCAGCCGTAATGAGTGTGCAGTAGTAGTCCAATAAATTCAGCCACAAACCTCTTAATTTGTAATAAATACCTTGTTATCAATGCTGCAACTCTTTAAATTCTTTCCATCAACCTTTGAAAAACGTTACAACCTTAATAAATAAAGTCACCATCCATAAATGCAGTCCACACTAAGAACCAGGCAACGGAAAGAGCTTCGAACAATCACCACAGTAACTGACTTAAAAAATTGTTATTTGATTAGGCAACTGGAGTGATACGCAGCAAGACAGAATCACTTCCACTTCTTGAACTTGCCATGCTTGCCAACTTCCCCTTCTTGCCGTGCTTCCAGAATTTCCCATGCTTGAACTTCCACATTGTCTCCAAGGTGTCTTTCGATATCTGAAATTTAATATCACTGGATAAAGATTGGTTATCATCTTGAATCTTCAAACATATGACGACAATAGGATCAGATTGTGGATTCCTTTGTAGGAGTTCGAAAAAACTGGCATTCTTTTTGCTTATGGACTTCTTCAGATGAGGCAACATAACTTGCAGGAAGCAAGGATCCGCCTAGCAAGTGGGCTTAGTCATCAGCAGTTGGGAAATATTCAACTCGTTTCACAGTATCTTACTGTCCTAGGTAGTTTAGCTTTGGCTCTGCATGACACTGGGCAAGCTAGAGAAATTTAATCACGCTTCTGCCTGGGCCTTTGAATCCATAATGCCACCACCTCACTTCTTTCTGTGCTCATCATATTTGTCGTTGAAATTTGCCTTCACAGCCTCAATGATCTTGCTGAAGTCCAGCTTGTCCTCATTTTTCACTGAATATTTTTCCTCCAACTGATTTTGCCTTAACGATCCAATGCAGTCTTCGTACTTTCAACAAGGAAAAATATGGAATTCCTCACCTAACCTACTTTGACATCATGTTGTAATTCAAAGAAACATTGCAGGAGATTAAACAAACAAAATAAAACTGATATTATAGAGGAAAATGAGGGATCGAAGGAAGGGGCGGACCTCCAATGGAGGCCGCCCCCCTCTTCTCCACTCTCTCTTACAACCCAACCTTTTTTTTTTCTAATACAATCTACCAGCCCTTATATAGGGAGCTGTAAAATGGAATTTGACCAAAATGACCAAAATACCCCTAGTACAAAAAAATTACCAAAATGCCCCTAAAGTTTCGGGCGAGTACAATAATACCTAAAAACATAAAACTAACACAAGAAACACTAGATAAGCATATTCTTTAACAGGATGTGCTTCTGCTTTAACACAATCGATAACAGTGTCACAGCCAAAATAACAAAGATGCGTCCCCTAGATATGTCGAGCGTCGTGGATCGAATGCTTAATAGTATTAAACAGCTCCCAGCTAAAACCATGTAATTCTCAGCAGAAAAGGATGGTAAAGCTTAAGGGACATGGACATATTTTAATTGTGAGGGGAGATTTCCTGCAAGGGGAGTATAGTCTGTAACATTTACCAGAGTCCAGAACAATCGATGCTTCTTTACATGTCACGGAGACCACTCGGTTCTCATTGAGAATCGAGCATCTTAGTGTAAATTCATATGCTGAAGCAATAAAGATCAATACCAAGATCGGAACATGTTGGAAGCTTCTTCCCCTTGCTGCTTCGCTTCCCCTTACAAGGATTCATTTTCTCTTGCTGGTGCTGCAACATTTCTAGTTTCTGCTTCACCTGTTGCTTCTTTCCCTACACTGAATCACCAGGTTGGTCTTTGAGTCATCCCACTCAAGCTGGTTGTGTCTACTATTCATTGCACACGGGGAACATTTCAGGGACGCATTCACAGGATAGTGTAGTGCATGAGGTATTAACATATGAAACTCAATTCTCCTGCTTGTGCTGCAACATTTCTAGTTTCTGCTTCACCTGTTGCTTCTTTCCCTACACTGAATCACTAGGTTGGTCTTTGAGTCATCCCACTCAAGCTGGTTGTGTCTACTATTCATTGCACACGGAACATTTCAGGGACGCATTCACAGGATAGTGTAGTGCATGATGTATTAACATATGAAACTCAACCAGCGAAGATGCCTGGAAAATGATTGGCTATTGAAAGGTATCTTCGCCAAGTGGGATGCCAATGCCAAAGTGAGATGGAAACAGATAGTGTTCATATTGTATGTATGCAATGAAAGCATTGGCTTGGAGAAAAGGCTTTGGTAGAATGACAACAGATATCTAGGACAGATCTTTTTGTCTTGTGCATGAACAAAAGATGTATGAGAAGTGTAAATAATCGTTGATAATTGAATGTTGAATCGGGAGTGTCAAAGTGTTGGTCGAGTCGTCAAGATATCAAAGTATCCAAGTATGGATGTCACAAGCCGAGAATGCAACAATAGTTAAAAGCAAAAGAGTCAAAATACAAATTAAAGGTTGTTCAAGACAACTTATTGTTGAAGTATGTTACAATTCTATTTATAGAGTAATAGGAGCATTAAAAATACAGCAGGCTGAATAAGAGAAGAAGAAGAGTCAACTAGCCATTGGAAGGAGCTAGCCTCTAATGGCTAGTTATTGCTTGTGGCCATAGCCGTTGAGCTCTCAATTCCCAACGGCTACCTATTACATTTAACACTTCTCCTAAATCTTTTATATCAAATTCTTGATAAAGGTTATATTTAACTTCTGCAATCCCTGCTTCATCACTTCCAGTAATGATCATATCATCCACATATAAGAGTAAAATAACAATACCTGCATTTATCTTTCGTACAAACAAGGCAGTGTCAGTATAACAAGATATAAAGTGATGCAGATGCATAAATTTTTCAAATCAATCAAACGAAGTCTTAGGGGCTTGTTTCAAACCATACAATGCCTTTTGTAGTTTGAGAAAATGATCCTAGGAAAGATCAAAGCCGAGAGGAGTCATATAAACATCTTCAGTTAAATATCCGTTCAAAAAAACATTTTTAAAATCAAGTTGATATATATCCCAGTTTTGAATAATACTAAGGGTTATGAGAATTCTAATAGTAGTCATTGTAACAACAGGAGTAAAAGTTTCACATAGTCAATTCCATGCTCTTTAGCATAACCCTTTAAGTCTAGCCTTATATCTTTCAATATTATCATTGCTATGAGTTTTAATTTATAAACTCATTGACATCTAATAACCTTCTTATCTTTAGGCTTAGGTACAATGGTCCATGTTTGAACTTTGTTTAAGGCTCTAAGTTCATCACTCATGACACTTCCCATTTAGTAATACCCTTAGCTTGGTGATAGAACTTAGGTTCTTTTACTTGATGAAGAGTTGCAATCAAATTTTTTCGTTGAGGTTCAAAAGATTTATAGGAGACAAAATGTTGAAGAGGTTTTGAAATTTTAGGTTCTAAACGGATGTTGCCAAATTTTCTATGTCATCTAATATAATGTAATGGAAACGGTTTTATGATGGGTTGTGTGTAAGAAGTTTCATCTTGGTCATCGATAGTATCACAAGGAATATCACGATGAACTTCTGAATCACAATCATCATCTTCTTCTAAAACAAAAATATCTTGTGAGAGATGTTTCATTATTTTCTAAAGATCTAGATTTATAGCAATAATCATTTTCAAAAAATTTCAAATCCTTGAAAACATACAATTTATCATTAATGGGATCAAAATATTATAACATTTTTTGTCTATATCGTAACCAAGAAATACACACTTAATAGCTCTAGGAGACAATTTGTCATTTCTTGTTATTATACACGAAACATTTGCATCCAAAAACTCTAAGTCTTTCATAATAAGGAGAAAGTTTATATAATTTTTCAAAAGAAGAAATACTATCAAGGTTAGTTGTAGGTATTCTATTTATAAGGTATAATACAGTAAGAGTAACTTCTGCACATAAAAACTTAGGAACATTATTAGTAATTAACATAGTTCTACATGTTTATATAATATGCTTATGTTTTCTTTCAGCCATACCATTTTATTGAGGAGTTTTTGTGCAAGATATTTTATGCAAAATTTCATTAGTTTCAATAAATTTTTGAAAATCATTTGAGTACTCTCCTACTGAATCAAATCTAAAAATCTTAATAGTAGAAGCAAATTGATTTTTAACCATATTGCAGAAGATTACAAATTTTTCAAATACTTTCGATTTGTGTTTCAAAAGATATATCCAAGTGAAACGAGAAAAGTCATCTACAAATATTACATAATATTGGACTCCTCTCTTGGAAGCAAGAGGGGTAAGACTCCAAACATCAGAATATATTAATTCAAAAGCTTTGCTTGATACAAAATTTCTTTCACTAAAATGCATTTTTCCAATAACACATTCTTTACAATTGAATTTTTGTTCTCTAAATTTTTTAATAAAAGAAAATTACATAGTTTGTGCATATCCAAATGTCAAGTCGTTTATGCTAAAGATTAGAATCTTGAGCTACATTACAAGATTCAAAATTTGGCATAAGTAAACAATCTATTTTGTATAGTCCACTTTCTCTATGGCCTTCACCAATCACCTTAGGTGATCCTACACTACACAATGCTTGGATGAGAAAGTGACTTCACAATTATTATCACAATTGAGCAACCGAGATTAAGTTTAAATTGAGTTTAGGTATAAAGTTTATATTTTAAATTTTAAAATTGTCTTTTTCAAGATTTCCAACTTTTTCAATTTGAAGTTTTGTGCCATCCGTCGTAAACACATGTTTTTCAAAGATATCACGAGAGTTGTTTAAAGATTTATCACAATGAGTCATATAAAAAGAAACACCCGAATCTAAAAACCAAGACATACTTTGAGAAGTGGAGAGAACATTTCCGAAAATGCTTACATTTCTTTAAGTATTTCCATGTATGCTTTGATGTTGGTCGGCAAGGCTCCTTCGTCTTTATCCTCTACGGCTCCTATGTTCCCATATTTTTTTCGAAGAAGTGGACAAGTGGTTTTGATATGACCACTTTCTTTTGCAATAGTGACATATTGTATCCTTGTTTGGCCATGCTCTGGTGGGTTTTTCATTTGCTCATTCTCTTGAGGCAACAAGAACGACTTCTTTTGCAAAATTGACGTTTTTTAATATTGTTTCCTCCGTAACAAGATCGGTAAAAAAAGAGTTCCTTTTATCTAGGTTTTCTATGTATTAAGTTAGATCTAATATTTTCAAATTCATCTCTTAAGCCGCGCATGAATAAAAAGAAATACTGGTTGTGTAAAAACTCTTGAAATTCATCCATTTTTTTGAAGTTTTCCAAATCTATCAAAACTAAGTTGAAACTATAATTCCGAAAATTCATTGTAATAGTCTCTGTAATAGTCTCTAATGCTTAAATTCCCTTGTTTGAGTATTATCATCATTTCTATAAGATCAATTAGAAACACGAAATCATCTTGAGAGCGGATTTTCTTTAAGATCAGCTTCTTCAATAGAAATTAGGAATCCGCAAATTTAGAACTTGATGTCCAAAAAATTGGTTAGCAACCGGCCAAAGGATCCAATATGTCTCCAACCTTTCAAAAAATCAATCCCCCAATATCATCATATGACACAAAGAAGAAAATCAATCTCATTGAACCACATATCCCTGTAGAGTATGAATGATCCGATAAATCTACAGCCGATAAAGCAATTGTACTAATGAAAAAATTCAATAAAGAAGACAGGAAAGGAAGAGTTAACTGAATTAATGACATTATATTTGTGAAACTGGTCATTGATTTTTCAAATCCTACGTATGTAAACCATTATTAAGTAAAAAAGACATAAGAAGCAAGAATCACCAAAACTTCAAAAATTATATTCAACATTGAATTAAGTAAAATTCTATGTTCATTAAATTCACCACCTACTGTAGATAAAGGCTATGTGTTAATTTCGTTCGCCAACTATTCATATAAACATCCATAGAATCACAGCAAATAACGGTGAAACATGGTGAAACAATCTGCGAATACCGAGACAGTATATTGCACCAGCACTCAGTGTCAACTGATTATCTTCATAGTAACTAAAGCTGCTCAGGAAACAAACTAACACAACTCAAGACGGCATAAAATCAATCACGAATATCATTACAAAGAAATTAACAAGGCAATATTGTGAACGAAATATTCAAAGCGAAAGATCACAATCACACATAAATGTAAAAGAAATGAGTAACGGTACCTTCCAAAGACCCTGCAAAAGGTCGCGCAGGGGTCGGCGAGCAATTAAGAATCGTGACATAATGCTCCGCCTCCCATCTGTTTGCGGCCCGCTCCTTATCCTTCCTCCTTTGCCTCCTAGTCGATCTCTCCCCAACTGGACTCGTTCTGTTAGCAAAACCCTCATAAATCTCAAACTTCAAACCATCAGGGGGACTCCCCGACACCATCCCTTATATACCTAGAAATTCTTCTCCGCTCGAATTGCCATTAAAATTCGAACAGATGTCACTACGACAAAAAAATCGATTTCTAATTGAGGAAGGGGAAGAGTTTTGTTTTCCCTCAATGACGATATGATTCTTGCCCACAAATTGACGTTCACAAAGTTCAACAGTCCATTTCCATTATCGTCGTTGCAAAAGTTGCCTTCTCAATCAGGAAAGCAGTCCGTGGAACCCGAGCTGTCGGTGTCATGAATTCCTCCAATGGGGAACGCGAAATTGGTGTTGCGGTTCACGAAATTGATAGAACAACCATCTGGGGAAAAGCCCATCCGCAGAGACGGGACCTTTACGACTTCGTAGCTGCCGTCTCTGTAAGACAAAACCTTCGAGCCGGAGACGAACGAGTCCCCCCATTCGAAGAACACCAATGGAGCCCCGCCGTGACTGATTTTTCGCCAGAAGCCCATAAGGTTTTCATACCTCTCGAGAGTTGTGAAAAAGAACTGACCAATGGTTGCACGCTGTAATGCTACTGAGTGATTGAAAACATGTTTCAACGTGTTGTTTCCTTAGGGTATCCGCTCTTCAATGATTCAATTGGTTAATGGTCAAGGGCGGCTAGAAAGGTATCTTCTTCCTTGAATCTTCCGTTCCATAGAATTTACATTAGTGATTTTAGAGACGATATGTTTGAAAGAAGTACAGACATTTGATCTCAATTAGAGGGATTTTGGGCAGGTGTTTGATAGTGTTTGTAGCCTAGTGGAAAGGGCCTCTAGACAGTCGGAGGTTCGATTCTCACAAGTACTACTACCTTCCTGTGTAATGCCCGAGTCCAGCGTTACCCCATTACATCCAAGCTTTGAACTCAAACTATCATGAACCTTGAACTGAACAATCTTAGATGGAGCAAGTTAATTTGCAAATTACACTCTGTTGAAGCTGAAAACCCATCACCGTCAAGTTGATCTGATCTGCATTATCATAAAAGTTATCAACGCTTCTGTTGAAGATGAAATCCAGCAGGTTGGTTAACAAAATGGTTCATTGTTTGGAGTTTGAAGCTGAATTTAGGGTGGAAAGAACTCAAAAATCTAAACCAATGAGTATGAGCTGGATCTGATTTGCCTTAGTCGTCATATAGTAGAAGCAACAATAGATTGACTAAACTCGAAACCAATTGCGTGCAGGCCAAACATGTCAATTATTTAATATATACTGCATTATTACATATCCGACTCCATGGAACCTACCTATAAAGTTAGGACACGCTCCCAGACCTGGGCGCGATTCGAACCTGGACCAAAATCTTTAGTGCAGTACACACGAACACGGGATACGTCCTCCCGTTTTCCTCCCCATTTTCTCTTCGGTGCCTTGGAATCCACTCGTGGGCATCAAAGAATCATTCCCTCCCTTCCGAGGAAAATCACAACCGCTATTCAATCGTCTTTTTTCTGTCATCGTCTTTTGGTCATACACCATCTTCGTATTTCCGCCTCATCTTCATCTTCATCACCACTGTCATCATCTTCCTCTTTTGTTTTGCTGAAAAATGGCAGACAACCAAGAACTTCTTGTGCCCACAAAACCCATCTTCTCCTTCTCAGATTTCCCTGATGATGTCCAAATCTCGATACTTTCCTTCCTTTCTCCCCGGGAAATTGCAATCCTCTCTTGTACGTGCAAACGATTCCTCGAGTTTTGCTCCGACGACGCTAAAGTCTGGATGTCTATGTGCGAAAGGCGGTGGGGTTCGAAGACCAACGTCAAGAAATGGGGGAAGGGCGACGTCCTATACAGGGTTCTATACAAAACTCTCGAGAGGTATGAAAATCTTATGGGTTTCTGGCGAAAAATCGGTCACGGAGGGGCTCCATTGGTGTTCTTCGAATGGGGGGACTCGTTCGTCTCCGGCTCGAGGGTTTTGTCTTGCAGAGACGGCAGCTACGAAGTCGTAAAGGTGCCGTTTCTGCGGATGAGCTTTTCCCCTGATGGTCGTTCTATCAATTTCGTGAATCACAACACCAATTTCGCGTTCCCCATTGGCGGGATTCATGACATCGGTAGCTCGGGTTCCACGGACTGCTTTCCTGATTGGGAAGGCAACTTTTGCAACGACGATAATGGAAATGGACTATTGAGCTTGGTGAACGTCAATTTTGTGGGCAATAATCATATCGTCATTGAGGGAAAACAAAACACTTCCCCTTCCTCAATTAGAAATCGATTTTTTTGTCGTAGTGATAGTTGTTCGGATTTTAATGGCAATTCGAGCGGAGAAGAATTTCTAGGTACAGAAGGGATGGTGTCGGGGAGTCCCCCTGATGGTTTGAAGTTTGAGATTTATGAGGGTCTTGCTAACAGAACGAGTCCAGTTGGGGAGAGATCGACTAGGAGGCAAAGGAGGAAGGATAAGGAGCGGGCCGCAAACAGATGGGAGGCAGAGCATTATGTCAAGATTCTTAATTGCTCGCCGACCCCTGCGCGACCTTTGCAGGGTCTTTGGAAGGTACCGATAGTCATTTCTTTTACATTTCTGTGTGATTGTGATCTTTCGCTTTGATTATTTCGTTCACAACATTGCCTTGTTAATTTCTTTGTAATGGTATGCGTGATTGATTTTATGCCGTCTTGGTCATATTTGTGTTAGCTTGTTTCTTGATCAGCTTTAGTTACTATGAAGATAATCAGTTGACACTGAGTGCTGGTGCGACATTAGCACAGAGCCTTTATCTACAGTAGGTGGTGAATTTAATGAACATAGAGTTTTACTTAGTTCAATGTTGAATATAATTTTTGAAGTTTTGGTGATTCTTGCTTCTTATGTCTTTTTTACTTAAGAATGGTTTACACACGTAGGATTTGAAAAATCAATGACCAGTTTCACAAATAGAATGTCATCAATTCAGTCAACTCTTCCTTCCCTGTGTTCTTTATTGAACTTTTTCATTAGTACAATTGCTTTATGGGCTGTAGATTTATCGGATCTTTCATACTCTACAGGGAATATGTGATTCCATGAGATTGATCTTCTTCTTTGTGTCGTACGATGATATTGGGGGATTGATTTGTCGGAAGGTTGGAGACATATCGGATCCTTTGGCCGGTTGCTCACCAGTTTTTTGGACATCAAGTTCTAAATTTGTGGATTCCCCAATTTCTGTTGAAGAAGACGATCTGTATGGCAGGCGTGTACATGTTCGTCCTCTTTCTACTAACTGCATGTGTCAGGTTCCACCTTTTGAGAATGAAGTGGTAACACGTATTTTACATATTAATTCAAGTTACGATTCAGTAGGCAATTCTATATCCACTCTACGAAATGATGAGGGAAGGGTCTGGCAGTACATCGATGGAAGCTTCGGCTTTGGATTTCTTCAGGATAGCTCTATTGTGGACTTGAAGCGCATTGCAATCAATGACCATCTCCTTGACGTTGTTCAGTATCACATCAGATGACCGAAGGTTGATCTTGGATGTACTTGAAGTTGTATAGTGCACACATACATCGGTTCCCTATGTAAAGGCAATTGTAACTTCATTCCGTCAGTTAACTTGCGGTTAGTGTTGAATCTCTGTCTTCAGACGAAAGAATTTGTTATTTATCGTAATGTCTATTTGCAATATGAAGGCAGCTCTGCTTTTAGTGGGAGCTACATACCAAGATGAAAGCTTGAAAGCTTGTTCTGGAGCATGGTGTATTCGTGCGAACATTCTCATGCCAATTAACATTGTTGGCAATGTCTAAATTACTTCCAACTGTCAAGGTGGTTCAACACTGAATCTCCACTTCTGAATTTTTTATTAGGTTATCACATGCCCGCTTGGCATGTTTGTGTATCAGTTCTTCCAGAGTTGGTGCAACAAACCTATTGCATACTTGTTTAATTGTGATCTTGACATTCAACTGCTGAAAATTGTGGGCACTTGTTCTCGATAATGAAATCTTGCATTATAGAATTTATTTGTGATTGGCAAGCTCGTGCTTGGTTGGATATAGATAAAATTTATCCCAATATAGGTGCTGCCCGTCAAGTAAACCATATATTATAAACATCTTAAAATGTAAATACTGCCGATATATAAATACTTTGACAGAAATGTCACAGCCTTAACAGTTCAAAGTTTGTGGCTTAAGGTCATGGCCCATCAATCTCACGGCTTTCCTCAATGTGTGTGCCTTCGAAATGATACAGGAGCCCAAACGAACATATCTCAAGGGCCGGCCAAGAAATCATTGGTCATGAGTTTTGCATCTGGTAGGAATGTGAATAACATCAGTTTAACAGTAAGAAAAGGAGCCCCAAAGTCACGAGCTTCACTATTTAGTAAAGGAAACTGTTCAGCCTATTCAACACTAAAACTGGAAATGTATGTCCCGCTTAAAGTGAAAGTTTCTTCAGTTTTTCAAAATACATTTCCGTTCGATAATAGTGAAGAAACATGAAAAGTCATGTCGAATTTCATCGGTCTGCATCCACAAAAGATCACATATTACAAATGTGTCAATGATCTAAATGTATCATATGGGCCGTGGAGAACACCAAGAGCACATAACACATGATTGGATTTTCTTGTGTATTGTACGCATGCTCGAAGATGTCCATGTTCCCCTTGTACACCCGAACCTCACTTTGCAATCCATGTCTCAGGCAATTTGAAATGATCCATACCTCCATCACCATGTTTAAGCCACAAACATGTCACCCCAAGCAGGAGATCACATGCTACTGTATACTATAGTCGTTCAATCCCAATCATCATATGCTCAATCTGCCATTTAATCCTGCAAAATGATCAAGTTAGAAGTGAAGAACTGGTATCAGATCAACAAGTATGCAATGAAAAGCAAACATGTTCTTAAGGGATGAAGGTCCAAAAGGTTCGTCTGCTGTAGAGAGGACACGTTGGTATTTTACATATACTTAACGTGCTGGACCAGATGTAGGTTAAAATCCATCAAGATCAGATAAAGTCTACTCTAAAGAGTAAAGACATTCCTTCGTGCAACTGCTTCATCTGATGTAGTTTTTACTCCAATTTCTACTCTAGAGCTGCGTATTTTACATATTAAATCAAGTTATGATCAGTAAGAACAAAGAAATAGGCTAACGAGTTCTAAATCCATTAACCAAAATGACAAGGGAATCGTTTAGCAGATGCATCAACGGAAGATCTGGTTTTGGATTAAGCATTATGCAACTGCAAAATTTCAAACTCATCAAAATTAATGACCATCTGACATTGTGCACTCGCACATCAGATGACCAAAGATGTTTGTTCTTAGATGTATTCAAATTTGTATACTGCAAACGTACATCAGATTGAGTTGTTTGAGCATTTTGTGTCGGAGTGTTGTTTGAACACTGTGTTGACTTGTTTAATTGTGATATCAACATGTCTTTGAAATGGTGGATAATTAATGATTGCAATCGTGAACCATTTACGAGTAAGGCAGCAGCAAATTGAGAATACAAAAGAATAAATTACTTGCTGGAGATAGAGCAGGTACACGAGCACATAGGCATTGTACTGTGGTGTCGGAGGTTTAGTAATTGACTCCTTCATATGTGTTTTTATGCATAATTCATACTAAATGATCCTCAATACTATAGCTTCTCAGACGTTTCCTTTTGCTCAGTGATGAAACAGCAAAATTATCCTACTCAAAGCCTCTTAACCCATTACCAGAAATGCTCTCCAGGCCAATGGTGTCAAGGCATTCGGGTGAATTATGAATAGTATGTCACCATTCACATTCGCTTGGGCATGAAACATGGGAAATATGCCTTCCTACACTGGGGAGAAGCAGTAACCCATTTTCACATATATGTAACATAATACGTATTATTTTCACTAGTAGACTTCCATTTGGTGATTTATTGGATCATCCAGTATTTGCATCCCTGCTACCAGCAATATATCTTTGCACAAAGGATGGACCATCCCCATGAATATTACACATTAACTAGCCACAGCAGCTTGGAGGGGATGACTAACAGTCAATCTGTTGAATCACATGTTATTAGCAAGATTCTTTACTGATCTAGAAAGGTATTAAACCATTTGAAGACTGATGAGAACATTGTGGATGATATGTTAATAAAAGACGCTTCAAGGGGATTAGCACAGTGGAAAGGACTCTTGCTGCTATACAGGCAGTCAGGCGTTCTACTCCCATGGCACCACACACTCTGCACGTCATTGCCCAGTATAGCCCCTGTTAGTGTGGGCCTATCCTTGGAGCCTTATGCTGAGATGTTCCAACCTCTAGCAATTTGTTGAAGTTATAATTTTCTAAAAAAAAGCTGATTAAAGTTCACCAGGAACAGATGAAGACCTACTTGGAACCTTCTTCGACGTGCAGAATCTGATCCAGAACGCATTGCTTGAGAATAATGACATGACACATCGTTTCTCGGGTAATTGGCATGCATATTTCTCGAGGTATCCCTTTGTTGCTTGTGCTCAGGTACGTTTTGCTGAATGTTCCGGAAAAATCCATCCTTATCCCAAGTTACTTCATAATTCACCATAAGGCGCGAACCAAGCTGGTGACAATATCAGCTGATTAATTAGGATTGCTATGTGTTAATGCCAGAAACGCATAAATCAGAATCTAATGTGGAACAAGAATTGGGGCAATGGAAGTATAAATCAGGATTGACCTCATGGAAACTGCTCAAACTAACAACAAGAAGGTCGATGACTGCATCTTCTTGAAAGCAAATGTTTGGATGAGAAAAGGATAAAGTAATATAGGAAAAGCTAAAATCTGGTCTTCTGTGAGAGAAATAGCATACCAACAAACTTAAACCTGGCAACATTTACAAATACATGGTCTCTATGTCACACGGGTGCAGGTGCGGGATACGGCAAATTTCAAAAATTTTGAGTGCGGCGACATGGTTAGGGTATATAATATTATATATTATATATAATATTCAAGCTACATAAATCAATCATAATACAACTAGTATTTGCTAATTTTGGGTGCACGTAGGTATCAATTAGCAAGTTCTCTCATAATGATATGAAACTTAGAATGATTTTACGAGCTGCAAAATATCCAAGTTATGGATTCAAAGAGTTTCAAGATCTTTTGTAGGATATAACATATACTAGTATTTGTGCTAGGATCCATTAGTGATGTCATACTCTTCTGTTCTATTGATCTGGCAATGTTCCTGGCCTTTAAATGTGTTTAGTGACAGAGATTATTTTGTGCAAAGGCATACAGTATGGAGTCAAGAATCCAATCAGATTGAGTAATAAGAAACCAATTGTCCGCACCCAAAAATCATTCAAGCTAATATTGTATACAGCTACAATAGCTAGTACACAACTTTATATTAAAGCAAAACACATAAATAGTAAACAACTACTAATTTCATCATAATACACAAATCAATCTTCATTATCCGGACCCATTTATCCGTGAGTTACAAAAAAAAAAATGCATTTTTTTTGCCATGCCGCACCGACACGGTGTCGGTGTCGCACCAGTGTCGAGGTCGACACTCCACCCCTTAGAAGTGTCTGTGAGACTTAGCATGGTTTTATCCTTTTTCCTTTTTTAGAAAAATTAGCTATACCATATTTGACTTTCCTCAATTCAACACCTGTTTCCTCACCAAGTCAGCTACACTGCGTGAAGACTAAATATACCAGAAAAGAAAATTTTGAACAACCCGTATGGGAATGACTAGAAACCAATGCCTTCCAGAGTAAACAATACCTTTTGCATTGATCGCCCACATAGCATTTTTAGCGCATTGCAGAAGTCCTCAAATTTCTCAAATTGAATCCGAACCTTACAGTAAAGATTTGACATAATTCCACCACTAGACTCTTTTGTCTTGCTTGGATCATCGTCACCAGTAACGTCAAGATTCCTAGTTCAGGCAAGTTATACAATATGCAGCAGGAAAAAGATATCAGAATCAGTTGCTAAATGCCTGTGAATGAAACAGCATAATGCTAAAGCTTCAATGGTCAGGAGAACTTGAACAAATTTATAAATTAGATGAACTGTCACAAACAAAGGCAGGAAATTGGACATTTTTCAACTTGGATGTGACATTGTGCATAAATAAAATGGAAAAGTTACAAAAAAGTACTGTGTTTTGCAATTTTTCCGTCCCTGATTGAAAAGTTCTCTATGCTACCATTTGGTTGAAAAATGCCAAACACTCTTATCCTTAATCCGACGTGGGGTATAAGTTGTCACATCACATAATTGATAAACACCCCTACCACATCATCTACCACATTAGCATCGCCTATGACTTCAACTTATATCTAGTATTATACTTATATATTAATTATTGTATGTTAGATTTAATAATATTAAAATTATACTGGTTCTTAAAATAATATTTGATAATAACGTGGTTGGTGACTGATCATGTGAAGCAGGGCATCACAATGACGATTTTAAACCATGGGGACTAAATTGATAAGCACGTAAATCTCAGGCTAATTATCTGAAGTTTTCCCCAAATAAAAAGCATACCAGATGCTTAAAAGTTTCCCGTAGCATCAAATTTACTCATTAATGAAAGGCACCTTTATTTCCATATTGTTGAAAGGAACCCCATGGTCTGTTTGGGCACCTTGGGAACGAACTTTTCTCAAAATCATTCCAGTTACTACCAAAATATCTTGGGCTTGTACAATGATGCTACCTACTTGTTGAATCCATAAATTTCAGACGTTTATTCTTTGTATTTCTGCAACTTAGTCATTCGGATCCTATTGGATCAGATCCAATAGGAGTTGGGTATAATTAGGAATGCTAATTGGGAGCATTTTGGTCTTTCAAGTTAGAAATTTGTATTAAGTACACTAATTGTAATCGTGTAGAATAGAATCAAGAAAATAAAGAGAGAGAGTGCGGCAGTAGCCATGGTGATGTTGGCCCTCTTCTTGATTCTAGGAATTCTTATTTTGTGTTGATTCAATTTCCTCAGTGTGTGGGTTGAATCTCAACATGGTATGAGAGTCTAATCAAGAAAATTAACGCGTTTATGCATATGTTTCAAGGGTTTAAAGACATTTAGGGCAATGTGAATCTGTTGTAGCCCAGAAAATCGTGATCAAATCAGTTATATATTAAAGGAGATTCATTCCGAAAAAGAATTTAAGGAAAAGAGTGAACAAATACATCAGTCCTAGAGAAAGATGGTGGAAAGTTGTGAAAACGGCGTTTCAGATAAGGGAGATGGATTTCAGATTACAAATATGCAATTAGATGGCAAAATTACCTCTAGCCCAGTCGTGATGGCAAGGGGGTGATGGGAGTACTTGACTGGCAACATTCCCATGCCCCATACCACCGATCCTTCCTATCCCAGATGAAGTAGGGAGAATGTTTTAGTCAACATGTGGCTCATTCAATCGATGGTGTTGTCCATAAGATGGACATTCATGTTTTTAGAATTAGCAAAGGACATTTGGTTAGCTATCGAAGATGCCTATGCCCAGAAAAAAATATAGCGAAGAAATATGAGATAATCGAGAAGATTCGAAAGTCCAAACAAGGTAGAAGGATTGTAAGTGATTATTATGTTGAACTTCGAGGTTTATGAGAAGAATTGCAATTCTATTCTAAAACCAAATGCCAAAGTTTCATTAAAGAACGCAATGAGGAATTTGAAGAATGGAAAGTGTTTAATCTTTTATGACACATTTCCTCGTAATATGGGGTAGGGAAGAGCTTCCATCCTTGATCACAATATATTCTCTACTCCTATAAGAAGAGGATAGGAGGCATTTGGAGAAAGAGGCCAAAATCAACTAAGAAGCAATTGCTTTTTTGGATGAAATATAGCTAATTCTTCATCCATGCGTGGTAGAGGATATGGATAACGAGGCAAAGGTAGATTTCAGCCTACTCCATATGAGAAGGATAAGTTGACTTGCTGGAAATTGGTGGGCAAACCTACCTATTATCAAAATAGGCCAAGTAAAGCCTATTTCAGTGATCAAACAGAAAAACATATTTTGGAGAGGGGTGAATTCATATGCCAATATGAAGAAAGAACTGGAAGAGCTCAAGACTAGTCTAGCTGAATCGCAAACAGCTTCAACCTTTTCTCTAGTTGATTCTCAAGCTACCATAGTGTATCCTTTCTCATTCATGGTTAGGAGTAATATACTTATTTGTCATTTAGGATATGGGTTGTTGATTATGGTGTCACAAATGACATGGTTGGTCAATGAGAGTTTTTTTATGATTATTAGCTGATTCAAAAAAGGGACTAACATTAGATTGGTCGATGGGTCTCATACTCCCATCGTTGGAAAAGGGAGTATCATTACCTCTTTTGAAATATTAAAAAAATGTTTTACATATCCCAACTATTTCAGTCAATCTCTTATCAGTTTTTACTGCAACACAAGACCTAAATTGTCATGTAATTTTTAATTCCACTGGTTGCTTCTTTTAAGAATTGAGGACGGGGAGGATCTTTAGGCAGGATAGCATGAGGAGAGGCATTTATTTTTAAGAGGAAGCCAATAGGATAGCAATGCCGTCTACTCTAGTTGCATAAAATAGAAAGGAAGAACAGACTTTATGGCATCAAAGACAAGGACACCTACCCTTTCTAAAATTAGAATGTTAATGCTTGAATTTTCTAGTTGTAATGACTTAAGTTTACATTGTAAAACCTGCCAAAAGGCTAAATATCATCGTGTGTCATTTCTTTTGAATGAAACAAAAGCTTCTAGACATTTGAATTTGTTCAATCTTATGTTTGGTGCTTGTGTTCCATTACCTCATTGCATGGCTATGTACTTTATTTCATTCATTGATGAATGTATAAGGTTTACGATATATCTCATTAAAACCAAAGATGAGGTGAAAAATATTCTGCACGTATAATGCTAATTCATTAATATCTAATTTCAGCATACTATTAAAATTTGTCGTAGTGATAATGGAGGTGAATTTATATCTTAATCACTACATTCATAATTCTTAAGTCATGAGATCCTACACCAAACTTATTGTCCTCGTTCCTGACAACAAAATGGTGTCTCTGAAAGGAAAACATGCACATTTTAAAAGTTGCCAGAACACTATTGATTGGTTCCAATATTCCTAAATTTTATTGGGGTGAAGCTATCCTAACAACCATAGTTCTCATCAACCATATGGAGAGAAAAGGCTTCTAAAGTATTAGAAGGGCATCATAAAAACATAATCTTGCTTAATTGGAGTTAATTGTTAATATGTCCGAAGATCTAATTGAATGATGACTTGTAATCCATGTAGAGATCCTACTAACTATATGAGAGAGAGAGAGAGAGTGCCTATTCACTCCTTCCGTTCTCCACTCAAGTTCAACCGTTATTTTTTGAAGCAATAATAGCCTTATCTACTTTGTAGAAAGCCTTTAAATTTTTTAGACTGTATTTATATTACTGAAAAATAATGAATGGATATTTCAGTGGTAGACATCAACCAATTTTCCTATATATATCTTATGTATATTCCGGTGTTGCATAGAGGAGCATGTCCATTTCACCAGTAAATAATCTCCTCTGACCATTGAAGCACCATACCCTCAAAAGAAAGTTTACACGATTTACGAGCTTAGGACGAGGCCAAGAGTTTGACGACACTTCATGCTTTTTGACGAGCTTTTGAGAAACATGTATACTTCATACATGTTCAGCTAAGTTAGGTCATGTTAGAGATAGAATCCTGGTTTTGCATAGAGAAACATGTATATTTCATATATAAATGTATCTCTATAAGTTGTAACCAATGAAGAATCTAAACAATACAGGAAAGTTTGGCACGAGATTTTAAGTTTATGATAAGACCAGTTTGCAAACAGCTCATCTTTTTTGGTGAGCTTAACTAGCCGAGCTGAGCCACTGTTCATGTCCAGATCAGCTAAGGTCACCCAAAGGTAGATATAGCCGTTTTCGGGTAAACCAAAACTGACAGCAACAAACTGTTAATTCTGGTTTTCCTAAAATGGAGAACCAAGAATCGGTCGGTTCTCGTTTTGGTTTCAATCTTACGCCTCCAGAAACTGGACAACTCATCAAATATTTTGAAAATAAAAAACTAAAATATATGAAACTATCCTTTAGAACCGTCAATCCTAGTTGTGGTTTGACTGATAACAGTTCCTGCTGTTGTTGGCCCAGTTCTGGTTAGAACCACCACGTCAATTCTATACCGGCTATGTCTACCCAAAAGGAACACGAAAGAGCTGAACCGAGCTGGTTTGCTTACGACCCGTTTATGTCTAACCTCAAATTGGCAATAAATACAAAGGAAAATATTTGGGTTAAGCGGTTAAAATTAGCCATAATCCTGGCCGTTTACATGAACTCCATTGGATGACAATGGTGATTCTTCCACTGATCATCTCATTGGCGTGGCTCTCTCCGGCAACTTCCCGTGTGATAAAGAGACTGCGATAACTAATGTTCGCACCAGGATCATCATCTTAGTTCATTACGAGCCGTTCATCCTCACGATGAATGGCTATTTACCACACCAACACATACCGATTCAAATGAATCTACACCGTCCACTTTGTGGTGGGTAATACCGTTCATCTAGAAAATGAACGGCATCGAATACATGGATTGGTTAAGGCTGAATCTTTAGTTTGAGAGGGGATAGTTTCCACCTTGTGAACCGGATCTTCACTATGTTTGAGAGTGGACGGCCCTTTTTAAGGACATGCTTTTCTGCCTCCAAGCATGTTTCATTCACAATACACTCTTTGTTGTGCGCAACTCACTACTCGCCTAGTGATTACGAAGGATAGTAAGGAGGTAAAGGCATTAGAATGCATAAAGTTTGTCTCCATGTATGACTCCTGGAGCTCAAATGAGGAAGGTGCTGGATTGGAGGACCCAATTACGGAGGAAGAGGATGGTGGTGATGATGGTGATAGTGGTGATGATGATGTTGGCGACCCTGATTATAATGCTTATGATACATTTATTGATTATGATCCATGTTTTGTGGAATAAAACACTGAAATTAAACTCTAAGTTTGAAATATGAACTTGTAAGTTGTATTTGTATTTGTATTTTGTATTGTAAGTTGAAGATTATGAACTCTAAAGAATCTCAACCGATACGTTAGTTTGAATTTGTAGTGTTTAACAACTTTAACTTTCTTAAGCTTGTTAATTCGATTGTGTTTAATCATTAATGTTGATTGTGTTTTCTAATAATTTGTTATCTTTTGTTGGTTAATTTCAAAAAATTCTATTTTTTAGATTTTTATGATTTTTATGATTTTTTTCGATTTTATAATATTAAATTGGTTATTTTCACTGTATCATATGATACGGTATGATTATCGTGTATTGGTACATTGTGTGATACGGGTACTGATATGATTTTGACAACATTGATATTTATTTCTTATGAAAAAGATTTGAAGGAATTATAGATAAGGAAAAGTGGAACTAAGTTCAAAAAGTAATCAAATACCATTTCTCTTGAAAATCTCATGATAATATCATCTGTTGTGAGATAAAAATGTTTTGGTACTTTTTCTGACACAATAAATATCAGAGCCATTATGACTACAACATTTTCAAATATCCTAATGTCCATGACTATGGTTTGATGTGACTGACCTGAAAAATAGGTGAGTGTTGATTTGACAACTCGCTCCCCTAATTTTTGGTTGCAATACATTTCTACGTAAATCATTGTCTTTCCACAAAGTGGCTTCTAAGAAAAGAGAGATTAAAGCTTTAACTTAAAGAAGCTAAGTGATTAAAAACTTAAAACATGACTTAGATTCTGTTATGGTTACCATAATAATTGATAGACTTGCTTTTTCCAGATTAACCACAAAAACTTTTAGGTGCCACTTTTTCTCCTCGTCTGAAAAGGTCCATAGGAATTCAATCTTCAATTGTGTGAAAAGCTTAGATGCCAATCAATAAGAACCTGCAACTTTATGTTTAACGAGGTGTGAATTCTGGCAGCTTGATTTTAGTAAATCGAAATGTTATTGTCTCCCTGTATTAGCACAACAGCTGGATCAGATAAATGAATGCATAATAGGTAGTTATTTTTAAATCTACACTCTTGGACCATTTTTATTGAAAGGTTGTGCTTATGTACAAAAAATAACATGTTTTGAATTACAACAATTGACTTTCAGAACTTTCCCCTCATTCTACGTACAAAAGCAGGGAATCCTCATAAACATAGTGCACGTTGTTTGCATTTAAATTAGAACAGTTAAATGTAAAAGATCCAAAAGTTAACTTAGGATAGGTGAAGTGCAACATTATTTTTGACATTCTGTGTGTGCATACGACAGAAAGAGAGGACAATATTGTGATGCACCTGATGTTTCCAAGTGCGGAGAAAATAGTATGTGTGACCAGCATTGACGCTTTCGATGATACTCGGGGCTCTGCAAGCCATCGAGATGGAATTCCTGTTATTTTGATTGTATCTGGTTGTCTCCTTGTGCCCCTCGGGTTACTTCCTAAACATCACGAATAGAAGAACGAATTATTGTACATACAATTCATATTACCTCAGTAGCAATAAGGGCAAACCAGCCACGAGAGGAAAATAATTTCATTAAGGGAATATTTATGTGACATGAAGAAGGTTCCCACAGCACCACGACACCATGCTTAGCGGAAACTACGGCGAATTTCCTTGAGGAAGCATCCCCTGCTTCAGTGGCAATGAAACAATATATAATATTAATAGGTGTAAAAGCTAGATGTGCTTTCTGCTTAGAACAGAAATGTATGGAAGTCAGTGGTAAGAGTATGATCATAGCCACCGATGCCTAGAATCATAGTCATAGATAGTTATTAATGGTTGGTTCCTCAAGAGTTTTTCTTCTCAGAACATGATTATTCTTGCAAAATGGGATCTTTTAAAGACTCAAACATAAGAGAAGAAGCCCCAAATGCATCGAAAGTGCGCAACCATCGGCTATTAATTATATTGGACTAAAACTTGACGAGACGAAAGTCGAACTTTCCTGGTAACTTGAACAGTTCAAAAGCATAGCTGTAAATCAACTGAGCATGTCTACACCTTCGGATTATTCAGAAAGTCTTCAAATCTTTAGCAATTCCGCATAAGAATTTCAAGGACAGAAATAATCCTCCGAACGGTAATCGTAAGAATACCTGCACAGAACTCCTCCCACGATTTCTTCACGTTGTCGAACCGATCGGAAAGCGGAACTTCAACGGACAATCTGAACTTCGTACCTTCCAGATTGAGCTCCATCCCGTCCATCCGACGGACAATGCCCAACTTCCACTCCTCGTAGAGCTCCTCTGCGCCTTTCCCGTCGTCGACCTCCAGCTTCCTATCGACGGCGCGGAGATCGTAGAGGCGAAGGACACCGGTGGCGACGGGATCCTCCCTCTTCCTCTTCTTGATATCGGTGTATCTGTGTACCTCAATATCTTCGTCGGAGACGTCTCCGGCACCGGAGTTGGGCCCCTTGAGGAAGTCGAGGAGCGAGCGCTTGATATTCCATTCATCGACAGGCTTCACTGAAAGATCGGATCTGAAGAAGGTGAGGAGGAGCCTCAGCCTCGGGACGAGTGAGAGGCCGTTCCCCAAATCTAGGGTTTCGGTACACGCCGGAGAACGAGGATTCCGGCGGCTCATCTTCTTCTCGTTTCCTCCCGCTGCGAAGCGATGTTTCTGCAATTGCAAACGGATCGGACTTTTGACGTACGACCCCAAATCCAGGAAATTCGTAAGAGAGTTGGATTCGGCCTCTTAATTCAGTTTCATTAAAAAATTATATTTATGTAGAATATATAATATTAAATATATTTTTTTTAGCATAGAAGTTACAACAAGCACAACTGTCCCAAAGCTGACCTTCAGGATGTCACTGTCCTGGTTTGCCCCCTATGTGCGAAGGGGGTACGCCTGGTTCCGAATGAAGACCCCAATGTTACCTTGGACAAGCACGTCAACACAGACTGTGACCCTTCAAATTATCAGAAAGCAATGAAGAAGCCACGTTGCTCCGTCCCGAATTGCAAAGAAGTGCTTACCTTTTCAAATAAAATCAGATGCAGGGACTGCGATCGTGAGCATTGCCTGAAGCACAGATTTGAGTCAGACCATAAGTGTCCGGGGCCCAAGAAGGAGACTGCATTTTTAAGATTTCTGAGGAATAGTCAGAAGGCAGGGTCCCAATCTGCCCGAGCAACAGGGAAAGCAGAGCCACCATCTGCATGGGCAGCAGGTTTCTTGACTGCTGCTTCGAGCATGCGTGCCTCAGCTGAAGCAGGGATTTCGAAATTGAGCATTGCAACTAACCAAGCATTACAGAAAGCAAGAAGTAGTTCTCTTTCTTCTGGAGAATCGAGAGGACCAGGCAGCAGCAGCAGCTCTGCATTAGTAGAGCACTCTGCCTTCAGTGCCGGGCTTGATTCTCGTCTGTCACGGAGTTGATACAGCATGTTGAACGTGTTCATGAACGTGGTGGTGGAAGAGTTGCTGTTGGGGAGATACTGGATGTCTGTCCCAAGTGCAGGAAGGAGTTTCAGGATCCTGTCTCTTTGGTTATGCATGTCGAAAAGGACCACAGAGGAAGTTCAACTGCTCGAGTCCCCGAGTCCCCTTTATCCAGAACAGCCACATTCATATGGCATACTTGTTCATTTTCACTAATTAATGATATTCATTCTTTCTAGCCTTTCTAGTGATTCCTACTATTTTGTAAGAAACAATGACCATATTTTCATAACAGGGACTTGGCGATATATATCTTTTTAGAGGGATTTATCTTGAAACAAAAAAAAAAGAATGTCTGTCTGTCTTGGTTTACTGTTCTACAGAGTCACCTGTTCCAGATGAATCTATGCCGAAGAATGGATCTCCGTCAGGCGTTTCTTGAGACCTTAGTTCCACTGGTTCAATGTAGGCAGCCACAATTAGCTTTTAGTTATATCGTCTGATTTCCTATTTTATTCACAGCCATGTGAACAAATTGCAATTTTAGCAACCGGCAACGAGGAAGCGACGAAATGCTTCACGGATTTTAGCAGACAGAGGTTTGGAAAATTATTTTATTGGTTGAAGTGAGGCGGGGTGGGTGCGGGTGGAGTGAAAAGTCGCCCCACCCCGTTGCCATCCCTATATGAATGTCCGAGCCAACTGCTTCTAAGCCGCTAGATCCGATTTGTATCAGCTCGCTTTGAGCTAGTCCGAAAAATCCCAGCTAGTTTCGAGTCAGCTGGTCTCTCTCTTTCTTTCTTTCTTTATATATATATAGACAGAGAGAGAGGAGAGAGAGACCATTATAATTGGTAGACCGTAAGACAGGCATTTCCACCATTTTACGTAATGCATTTCATAGTTTATGAACATGAGCATTATTATATATATCACCATCATTGTTTTTCAGTCGACCATACCAGCCCTGTTACTCTCTCTCCCTAAGTGTGAGTCCCTAGAGAGAGGGGTATAGGACCCACAAACTACTGTATAAGAAGAAAGAGAGAGTGACAGTCCGATATATATATACACATATATGTATACTTCTCTTATAATAATCTGTCACATATTATCTTCTATATGCTGTAGGACAGAGTCGAACATTTTACATTCAACAGGATACTGTTTGGGTATAGGATCTGATTAATTGGTTTCAGATATATTCAATCTGTTTGGACCTATTACCAGTGGAAGAGTTTTCTTGGGCTATTCTAGAATCAGATCCTGACTCAAGCATTTCATGCTCCAACTTAATCAAAATCCACATCCATTTTAAAATCAAGTTGTCATAGGTGAGGTTCATATTTGGAACATGGATGTGGTCACATCGCACCTTGCAGCAGCATCGATCCGAACAGGAAAGATATGTAGGAAGAAGTGCTGCCATCCTAGACTCTTTACAACAAAAATAGGAACTCCATTCATAAGAGGAGATAATACATAGGATGCTTCAGAGAGGCAGTTCTCCTTGGGCGCCCACTCGCTGCTGGCGAGTTCGTTTCCTGGGGGATGCATGTGTATGAGTATTAGGCTTCGGCCTCCAATTGTATCTTTAGACTTTACCTATGCAAATTAGATTCAGCAAGGATCGACAAATGAGGCTGTTCGAGTTTGGCTAACTTTGTGCAGAAACATAGACTCCCAGCAAATTATAGGCAGAATTAGAGCAAACCAGTGTCTTAAGTCTTAACCATAGCAAACAAAGAATCCTGATCAAGATTAATACATAATCCCGCCATAAGGATCATGGGAAGATGAACGACCCAGAACATCCTTAAGATGGAGGAGCCAAACTTGACAGTCACTATCAGGTAATTCCTTTGTGACATTTAAGTTGTTTAAGAGACACAGAAACTGTTTAGTATGGTCGAGGAGATCAAATTTGTTTAGATGTGCAAGCAAATAAAATTACATGAATCAATCGTCCTCCGACACTTAGGAAGGGAAGAAGAAAATTCAAACTCAAAAATTGATAGAATGCTGTTCTACAGCTCTTAATATCTACACGTGGGAGGAGAAATGGTAGATCACCATCCAATAACAACCAAAGTCTTTTCCCCCACTAAGCAGTCTTGGTTGCATGAACCTTTTATCGTCTTAGCGATCAATCTTGTATTATATTATTAACAGTTTAACTCGGAGAATACCATTTCAACACTTGACTCACTCTTTTATCGTAGTTACCGTCTGGTTTCATATGCCTTCTTACTAGAGCTTAATTCAGTAGACTTGATATGAATGACCACTACCCGCAAAAATTGAATGAACTCTTCAGGTTCCTTACCCTTTTTGGAAAATTTAAATGTAAACAGTTCTCATAATGGCGACCCCAGCGCATTCTGCCATGGGCTTCAGTTAAGCAAACTAGTCAATTATGCTGGATCACGAATTAAAACAGCAATTGTTTAACCGGATGCTCGCAACAATGCCCTACAGGTCGAGAACTCAAAACACACTTGTTTGCAGAGAATCACCCGACTTGACAGTTTTATGACATCAATGTAAATGAAATGGGTCGCAGAGAATCTGATACCACTGTTAGTGAAAAAGGCAATGTAAAAGCGAAAAGGACCGAGAAGGATCCAGGTTAGGGCTCGATGGCCTCTGCTTGGGAGTAACATCAGGGACTTGCACATGTTATTCACAGTATATTTATTCCCTGGGCAACTACCATCTTCGTTGTGACATGTAATAGTTGCTGGCATAAGGAGGGTCCTACCATGGGCCTGGGAGTCTAAACCTATGTCGAAAGCCAACAGCCCCCCCCCCCCCCCCCCCCGCCCCCCAACGAATGCACTTTTACCCTGTTTGCGCAATTCTCAAATACAAAATGCATGACATTAGTGCAGAAAGGTCAATAGCTCACTGTGTGTGCACGTCCGCACACACACACACACACACACACATACATATATATATATATATAGAGAGAGAGAGAGAGAGAGAGAGAGAGAAGGTAGAGAACGCAAACCACCGACACGTAAACTATTCAAAACCTATGTCAACTATTAGATAGATGAGGATGAATAGCTGAAATTCAAAAAAAAGTAGAAAGTACATGCATGTAACTTCTATCTATTTATCTATCTATGTATATGGGTCAGTGCACAATTTCCATTCATATTTAAATCTTTTCAAATACCCCTATCGTCCGATCCGCAAAACCAAAGATAAAAATGACTTTGTATCATTGTGCTTTTCATACTCACATTTAACGCAAAACAGTACAATCATTTCTATATTCAAATATCCACTCCCAATCAAACAATGAAAATGTTTGAGTGGATTTAAGCACGGATTAGATTGAGCATATACCTCTCTCTCTCTAGAGACGGGCAGTTTGCACTTTGATACACCCCCCGACTGTTTTGACGTATTGGAGACCACATGAAGGAATTAATATCATTTTCTACAAATCCAAGCAGATGCAGGCTTTCTACTACTCAAAATTGGACTCGATAAATACACAGGAAAACAATAAATATCAACATCACAAGCAAGCTCTCTGTCACATAAAATATATATAGAAAACCGAGGGATCTTTTCAGCATGACTTAACCTACAAATCCGCAAAAAATTCTGCCCCTGGAGGATTTGTGGAGCCACCCTTGCTACCTTTTCCTTTCTTGGATCCTGTCAAAAACGAACCGGTTATGAATAACAATGCTAAGTAAATCCAAAGTCTCTAGTGAAGGCATCTCGCAGCTCAATGGTCTGCGATACTCCTTGCACAAGCCAACATTCAGCGAGGGCCTGGGGCAAGGGACCTAACCTTCATGTTCGAGGGACGGTTGTTCCAAAAAGGGAATTCTCCCCAAGATATCAATAAAAAAGATTGCAAGTTTCCAGATAAAATTGAAATATGTGGGAAAAACATGCATCAAGTTTATGTAATGAAGATGATACTTCATCGTAAATGGAGCAGCATATATCCAACACATGTATATAACAATCATGAGTCACCAAAGGACAATTATAAAAAGCCTTAGAAAATGCTAAAATAATAGCAAATGCACTTAACCATAGCAAATACACTCAAAAGTCAAAAGAATCAAAAGAATGTATATAAATTGACCAAGAAGGCTTACTTTTATTGAATATATGGTGAGTGTTTATAGAGTTAAGAGAAGAGAAGAGAGAGGAGTGAGGTAAATAGTGGGCAACCTGTAGCATTTAGACAGTGGCTACAGAAGATAGCCGTTGGGTAGAGCCCAATGGCTAGAAAGGTTACTGTTGGGCCACCATGGTGCCCAGTGGCTCGGGTGGCCCTTGAAGCCCGAGAGGCCATGTTGTGATTTCATGTATTTACACACTTTTATAATGAGAAGGATACAATAAAATATCCAAATAAATACATATATTTTAACATCTCCCTTTAAACTGACGGTATCATAACCGAAAGTTTGCTAACTAGAAATTGAAAGCGTGGGACCGTTAGTGATTTGATAGACATCTGCAAGTTGATACTATGAACGGACAAAATGTAGTGCCAAAGGTGTTCTTCCTGAATGTAGTAACAATCTATCTCGATGTGTTTGGTGTGCTCATAAAATGTATTGTTGTTGACTATATGCATAACACTTTTTTTGTCACAATACATGATAGGAGTGACTTCAAGTGAAACTCAAAGATCTTGAAGAAGTTTTTTTAGCCACGCTAATTCTATAGTTGTGTTGGCCATTGCTTTGTATTCTGCTTCACTAGATGAGAGTGATACCTTTTGTTGTTTTTTGTATCTCTATGAGTTAAGAGAGCCTCTAAGAAAGATGAGTAGTATGTTATAGAGTGTATGTTATTTACATCATCACTCCAGTCGGCATCAATATATTCAATTAACTTATGAAGAGAGGAAGAGGATAAGAATACTCCCTATATAATCTGCATGACAACTCCCAAATGTATAGCGGTATGTGCATGCTAAAATTGACTTACAATATGCACAACATGAGTGATGTCGAGACAAGCGATGGACAGGTATGTCAATGATCCGACCATCTGTATGTAAGATGTGGGATCCCTAGGTGGTTCACTATATGTGAGTCTCATCTTTTTATTAATCACTTCAGGTGTCTCAACTGCCTTGTCGTCAGCGAGGCCAATTCTAACAACAATATCATTAACAAATTTAGTTTTGAGACAAAAAAAAAGCATTTTCATTTCTTGTTACTTCAATACCTAAAAATATCGTAGATGTTTAAACCTCTTCTTTTAGCCATCTATTTAAAAAGGCATTCTTAACATTTATTTGAAAATATTCTAGTTTTTAATTGCACTAGGAGCAATAAGACTCCTAGCAGTTGTCATTCTGGCTACTCAAGCAAAAGTTTCTTCATAATCAATATAATATTCTTGTGAGTATCCTTTGGCTACTAGCAAACCTTTTTATCGTTCTAGGGTACCATCACTATTGGTGTTAATTTTGTATATTCATCTACACCCTATTGGTTTCGGGTCGTTTTACAATTTCACATGTTTGTGCTCTATATAGGACATCTAGTTCCTCATTTATAGCATGAATTAAGTCCTGAGATGTTTGAGCTTCCTTAAATTTTATGGGTTCCTTTATAACTAAAATTGTAGTTAATAAAGCTTTGTCTTAGAGAAAAGGTTTCATAAGAAACGAATCTATCGGGTCTAGAATCCCTATTGGATTTTTTTGGAGTAGGTTCAATAGTTTCTAAAATTCTCCTAATGTAATGTCTTTTAAAAGGAGTTAAAATGTGCCCAGAAAATATTGATTCGTGATGTTGACTTTCTACATTTCCTTTTGGATTACCTATAATATCGCTCAAGAAGGAATATCTAGTTTCATCAATGTTATTAGATCTTGAAACACAAATTCATTTTCAAAGAATTTAACATCTTTGAACACATAGAGCTTGTCGTTCTTGGGATCATAACATATATAACATTTTTTGTTTATACCATATCTTAAGAACACACATTCAATTGTGCTAGAAAATAGTTTATCTTCTTTTTTTGTAAATATAAAGCATTTGCACCCAAATACTCTTAATCTAGAATAGTTAGGTGTAAGTTTAAAAAGTTATGAAGTTTTAGCATTCACATGAGAGATATTTTGTAATACTTATGAAGACATACGATTTATTAGATAGACAAAAGTCATAATGGCTTCTGCCCAAAGATTTTTATGAACTTCACTAGATACTAACAAGGTTCTAGTGGTTTCTAAAATGTGTCGATACTTTCATTCGGCAATACCATTTTGTTGGGGAGTTTTAGTAAAAGATGTTTGGTGAAGAATCTCATGATTTTCAAGATACCTTTCAAATTCATTTAATACAAATTCTCTCCCTAAATCACATATAATATCTTTATTTCATAATCAAATTGATTCTTAACAAGGCAAATTGATTCTTAACAAGGTTATGAAAGTAACAAAATTTTTAAAGACATCCAATTTGGCCTTTAATAGATATAACCATGTATATCTAGTAAAATCATATGATATAGTAGGAGACTCCTCCTTCTGACATGATGGGTGTGGGACCCCAAATATCCGAATGTATAATGTCAAATGGTTTCCTTGTAACATATGTTTTATTTGGAAATTGAAGATGTTGCATTTTTCCAAGAATATAATTTTACAAGAGAAATTTTTAACATTTTTTATTTCAATAAGACATTCAGTTTTTTGAATATTTAAATGGCAAGTCCTTTGTGCCATAATTGTATATCACTTCACAAAACATTGGAATATCCAAAATTATGCATATAATCCATTACGTAGTGGTAGAGTCCTCCTCTAATGGTCACATCCAATCACCTTTTTTGAGAGGTGATCATGAAGAATGCAACCCATAAATGAGAAGGTTATAACACAATCATTATCCGATATTTGAGATACGAAAAGTAAATTTAAATTAATTTAAGAACTAACACTAATTTTAGGAATTGAAAAATCTTTGTTTTCAAAGTCACCTACTTTGTCAACCTTTAGTTTGGTTCCATCGACGGTAAACACATATGATAAAGGTTTTCTTATGCATGATTTCAAAAGTTTTTCATTGGAAGTTATAAAATGAAGCACCCAAATCAAGTAATCAAGGAGTCATACCTTGAGTTTCATGGGTTGAAGTAGAGCATACCGAACCAATGATTGTCTTCTCCTTCAATTATGTTTCAAGAAGCTTTACTTTTTCATAGAGAGCAAGAATCGAGGAAGAAGAGCTTTGTTGATCTACCAAGACCATCTTTTTAATCTTGAGCAATTCGACCTAATATATCTGACCTCCTTAAAAACATAGCAAATAACTTGTCTCTTTGTCTCACTTGATCCTTCGATCTTAAAACATGGAGGTTGATATGTCTTAATGTTTGCTCCGGGCCTTGATGCGGCTAAGGTGGAATCTTTTTGAAGCTTAACTTCATTAAGTCTTGTTTTCGAGGTCAATAAGAACATTTTTTAGTAGGAAAGGGCTTATGATTATAAGCTTGTCTTAGTGATGACATTTTATCACGTAATGTCATCCTATGTGCCACATCATTTTAAAGCATGAGATTTCTTTCTCATGCTTTTTTGGCATTAGTAAAGTCTGCCAAGGTGTATGTAATGTGATCACTCACATTATTCATCAGAACCCATAAGATTGTCCTATGATCTCCTTCAAATTCCTTTTTTTGATCCAAAGTAGCATTTATAAAGGGTTCCACCTTCGATCCACTCAGATAGCCCCACAATTTTTGAAAATATAAATAATTTTCTATTGATTGGGCACATATTTTGTAGTTGTAATTTGTTAATCGAAAATTAAAACCATTTTCTTTCATTTCCAAGGACTATAAGCTTCAAAGGAGTGAACTTAATAGGAGAAGCATTGTAAATATCCATCCCTTGAACGAAGACTTCTAGGCTTTGACACGCTTTCCAAAGTAGCGGCTTGATAATCGTGAAAAATAAATAGGCTTTGATACCATGTAATAAAGATGATACTTCAACGTGTTGAATGGAGCAGCGGATATCCAATACATGTATATAACAATCGTGAGTCACCAAAAGATAACTATAAAAAGCCTTTAAAAAGGCCATAATAATAGCAAATGCACTTAACAATAGCAAATACACTAAAAAAAATGTATATAAATTAGCTAAGAAGGCTTACTTTTATTGAATATACGGTGAGTATTTATAGAGTGAAGAGAAGAGAGGAGTGAGGTAAATAATGGGCAGCCAGTAGCATTCTGTTGTTGCGTGTGATTACATGTATTTACACACTTTTATAACGAGAAAAAATACAATAAAATATCCAGATAAATAAATGTATTTTAACAGTTTAGACCCTCAAGACGGTGGACGGTGAAGAGAAACAATGAGTTCATGCATCAACTTTAGACTAAAGGCCTTTAGCTAAACGAGAAGTAAAGGTTTGATTCGCATGGTCATGCTCCCTGGCCAGCCAATGCTCAACATAGTCCCTGGTCGGTCGCAAGGGTCCTAGCCTCGAAGTTCTATGCTGGATATTTTAACTTTCAACCCCTCAAAAGCAGTTTCTCTAAGCTAGCAATAATGTATAGTAAAAGAAAAGAAAAGGATTCAGCTCCATGCTGGATGTTTCACCTTTCAACCCCTTCAAAAGAAGTTACTCTAAGCTACCAATAGTGTTTAAAAAAAGAAAAGAAAGGAAGAGGATTCAAGTCATAACACCAGCTACTCGATTGCTTGAATTGGTTTTGTACTTTTCACTGAGCCAAGTATGGGGAAAGACTCCATATCGCAGAATACGGCTAGGGGGGCATCCTAAAATACCTCCGGTAATGAAATTTGTGAATTGCAATACACGGTTGTCCAACGGTAAAAAACAGGGTGACGTAGCAAAATGGCAGACGCAAAGCTGGCTGTATGCATTATGCAAGGCAGGAGATGATTCATAGAAAATGACGTAAAAGATTCTGAAATATGCACCTTTCAGAGCTTTAGGCATCTTGGTGTCCACATCCATATCATCCGCCTCAGCAGATACACCAGACTGGTTTGGATCATTTTGCCAGTTCTCAAGTAGGTAAGGAAGATCCCAAAGCTACATCACACGTGGATACAATCTCAGACATAAATAGCATGCCTACCGTGAGTGGGTATGTTCATGTATGATGTGTGCAACTCTATGATGTCGGCTTTGCCACTTACCTTGAGCATCTGATCATGAGAAATACTACCAAGAAACTTTCTATCGTGTGAAAAAGCTGCCAGGTAAAAGAAGGTGGATATATACAACAGCTTAAAACGAGTTAGCAAAAAAAAGAACAAAGAGCGCCAAATCAAGCATACCAAGCCCTTCAATTGGATAATCTGAATGCTCAGCAATTGGCTGAATAATTCGGTTTGGTAAGACACCAACCAGCCTATATAAACAGTAAAAAGGAACAGTAAAATAACATAAAGTATGACAAAAAGTGTTCTCAAAACAAAATAAGATATCCCACTGAACCTGATGACTCCATCTTCACATCCAGAAATTAAGGTATCCTCATCAAGCTAACAAATTAACACAAACAGACGTAAATAGTGAGGCATCCAACTATGAAAGAAACAAATGCAATAATAAAAGCTTACTTTCAGCAATGACTGGACTGAGTTTGGGTGTGCAACGAACCTATCACTGTGCAACCAATGTCAACAGAAAACATTGCATTAATCAGACTTCAGGTGAACTAACAGATGTTCTCGAGTAGCAGTCACAAAGAAGCCACACAGAAAGTATTGTAGGATTATACTCCTGTGAAAATGGTGTGTGTGTGTGTGTTATCAGTACGATTTTAGTAAGTTCACTTGTGCTGAACGTTTGGCGGCTTTAGCCTACCACAGAAGTCACAAGCAAAATTTGAACAAAAGAAAGTGAAGGTCAAAAGATATATTATCATCGAGAAAACTTTGGAGGGAAGATAGATGAGGTGATGGAAGTCCCTAAAAGAGAAATGGTTGCCATGGAAGAAATAAAAGATCTTGGAGAAAGATTAGTGACACTCACACGCGAATACCATATCCACCAAGAAAATGATTTCGCAAAACCATCAGTGCATATGCATTTATGGATATTGTAAACACTCAAAATTTCCCAAAAGATTTGGTCTTTTTAGAATTTCTGTCTTTTTCAAGAAAAAATGTGGTTCTCGGTCTTTTAAGGTTTTCTTTCAAAGAGACCTTAAACGAACACATTTCCTCACCAAAATTTTCTAAGAACCTCAAAATAAAGGTAAGTTGCACCTCTTTGAAAAAAATACAATTTTGACAAAAACCAAAAAATGATCACTCTGCCCTCAAGGCCAAATGGGCAAAATTTTGCTACTTCAAATGGTTTCCTTTAAAGAAATAATGGTTTCAAATAATTTTTTTCGAAGAAACAAATGAAAATGGGACATTGGGAATAAAACCCACAAAATGTTTGCAAAATAACAATTTTACAAAATTATAAAACTTTTGAAATTAAAAAATGAAATAAGTTCAAAACAAGACCTCAAAAACTCGCCAAATTGAGGATAGTCTTACACCAAACGACCCTACACCCACCAAAGGGTTAAAGAGGTTTGAGACCCGAGGGTTAAAGCGGTTGGAGACACTATACCCATGAAATGGTTAAAAGCAATCAAAACAGTAAATAACTAACAAACAAAGTGAAAGCAGGTCACATGTGCAAACAGGGAATGAGACTCAGTTGTACTCTAAAAAGGGTATTTGAAGATTTCGTTAAAATTTGATGTTTTCAAATATATCTTAAAAGAAATTATTTTAAAGAATCAAAACATTTGAAAATATAAAATGAAATCCTATCCGAAAAGAGATTGGATCAAGAAAAAAAAACTCCTTACCAAAATGAGAAAGCAGAAGCAGCTCACCCAGAAGGATAAAGATGCAACACCCCCAAATGCAAGAGGATCAAACCAAATTCAAGTTCAAGATGGGCACATACAACCAACCCAAAAATCAACAAACAATAACAACAACCAAGCCTTTTTCCATACTAGCCGGAGTCGACTACATGGATTCTTTATTTCTACATAGCCCCATCATGTGCCATGTTAGCAGTTAACTCACAATAAGCTAGATCATTCTCTATTGTTTCTTTCCAACACTTTTGGTCGTCCTCTACCTCTTTTAATACTTTCCAAATTTAGTTTTTCATACCTTCTTACAGGTTCTTCTCCTGATCTTCTTTCTATATGTCCAAACCATCTTAAACAATATTCTCTCATTTTATCCTCTATTGGTGTCACTCCTAATTTGTTTCTAATAACCTCATTATGTATATGGTCTTTTCTTATATGACCACTCATCCATCTCATCTCAGAACCATAAAACATGGCAGGTCTAATTGCTGCTCTATAATATTTACCTTTTAACTTTAATTGTATCTTCTTATCACAAAGAATACACAATGCTCCTCTCTATTTTAACCAACCAACATTAATTCTAGGCTATGTCACATGGGTGCAGGTGCGGGTGCGGGATACGGCAAATTTCAAAAATTTTAGGTGCGACAACACGGCTAGAGTATATAATATTATATATTATATATAATATTCAAGCTACATAAATCAATCATAATACAACTAGTATTTACTAATTTTGGGTGCATGTAGGTATCAATTAGCAAGTTCCCTCATAAATATCTGAAACTTAGAATGATTTTACGAGCTGCAAAATATCCAAGTTATGGATTCAAAGAGTTTTGAGATCTTTTGTAGGATATAACATATACTAGTATTTGTGCTAGGATCTACTAGTGATGTCATACTCTTCTGTTCTATTGATCTGGCAATGTTCCTGGTCTTTAAATGTGTTTAGTGATAGAGATTATTCTGTGCAAAGGCATACAGTATGGAGTCAAGAATCCAATCAGATTGAGTAATAAGAAACCAATTATTCGCACCCAAAATCATTGAAGCTAATATTGTATACAGCTACAATAGCAAGTACACAACTTTATATTAAAGCAAAACATATAAATGGTAAACAACTACTAATTTCATCATAATACACAAATCAATCTTCATTATCCGGACCCATTTATCCATGAGTTACAAACAAAAAAAATATTTGGCCATGCTGCACCGACATGGTGTCGGTGTCGGTATCGCACCAGTGTCGAGGTCGACACTCCACCCCTTAGAAGTGTCTGTGTGACTTAGATTCTAGGCGTAACAACTCCATCAATTCTTCCATCACCCTAAACAATTCACTTTAGGTATTTAAAACCTTCTTTTTGGGGATAAAATGTGTGCCAATTTTAATTTCTATGCCATCTCAAGTAACCAAATAATCAAACTTACATTTCATATATTCTGTCTTTGTTCTAGAGTTCTACTAAGTCGGAAGCCTTTACTTTCTAATGTTTCTCTTCATAGATTCAATTTTCTATTAACTTTTTCCTTAGACTCCTCCACTAATACAATGTCATATGCTAACATACACCAAGGTACTTCATCTTGAATATATCTTCTTAACTTATCAATCACCATTATAAATAAGTATGGACTTAAAGTTGATCCTTGATGTAACCCAATATTAACTTCAAAGAAGTCTGTCATTCCTTCACGAGTCCCCACACATGTTTTTGCACCATAGTACATGTCTCTTATAAGGTTAATGTATGTCGATGGGATATCTCTTTTTTCCAAGGTTCTTGAAAGAACCTCCGTCAGTATCGTCCAACCCAAAAATCAAATCAAACAAAATGAGCACATGAGACCAGCCCAACACAAAATCAAACCAAGTCAAGATGGTCTCATGATGAAGCCTAAAACCAAGTCAAGATAGGCTCATGATCAAGCCCAAATCAAGTTCAAGACAGGCTACGAAGCAAGCCCAATTCGAGTAAGGTTCGAGACAAGCTACGAAACTAGCCCATACCAAGTAACCTTGGATTCAAGACCCAAGACGAGTTCAAGCCAAGAAAGGGCCACATCAAAAGGGGCCCAAGTCAAATTCAAAATCAATCAAAATAGCCAAAGGGTGCACAAAACCGACCAAGACATACCAAAGTCGAGGTCGAGTCAAGGTTGGCACCAAAAAGGCCAAATATTGTATTCAACGAAGAAGTACCGAAGTCAAGGGATGCACTCATACACCAAAGTAGATAAGATAAGGATTGCGTTGAATGATGACTAAGGACCACACTAAAGCAAAGACGGACAACTCCTAGACCGCAGCATAGCCGAACCAAGACTTGGGTCTGCTGCATCAAGGATTCATTTTGATGAAAGAAGGAGACCACCCATGTGGGCCCATGTGACCAACACACACCACTTGAATTGAATCAAACTTGGGTCAAGCAAGAACCATGCCCAACTCATTAAACCCTTTAAGAAGATAACAAAGACATATTCCTTCTCTAGAGGATTCCCTTTAAGAATATAAATTTTGTCCTTGGGACTGGGTTCTGGAGAGGAAAAATCAAGAAAGAAATTCCTGCAAAGTGAGAGAGAAAGAGAGAGGAGAAGGGAGGAGTCATCCCAAGCAAGGGTGTTGCCCAAGGTCACAGGCAAGCCGAGTAAAATCCCATTTACAAAAACAAATCGCGAGCATGCCAGCAAGTTTACTCAAACTTTCAAAGGTGATTTTTTGACTTCTTTGGCGATTATGGATAAGTGGATTCTTGTTGTCATAGACCTTCTTGAACCGACACTCAAGGGTCAGCCTATCAAACAAAACAACAACTAAGCCTTTTCCCATACTAGACGGAGTCGGCTACATGGATTCTTTGTTTCCACAAATCCCTATCGTGTGCCATGTTAGCAGATAACTCACAATAAGCTAGATCATTTTTTATTGTTTCTTTCCAACACTTTTGTGGTCGTCCTCTAGCTCTTTTAATACTTTCCAAATTTAGTTTTTCTAACCTTCTTACGGGTTCTTCTTTTGATCTTCTTTCTATATGTCCAAACCATCTTAAACGATATTCTCATCTCATCCTCTATTGGTGCCACTCCTAATTTGTTTCTAATAACCTCATTATGTATACGATCTTTTCTTGTATGACCACTCATCCATCTCAACATCTTCATTTCTGTCACAAACATCTTTTGTACATGTTGATGATTAACTGCCCAACCCTCAGAACCATAAAACATGGCAGGCCTAATTGCTGCTCTATAATATTAACCTTTTAACTTTAATGGTATCTTCTTATCACAAAGAATACCTGATGCTCCTCTCCATTTTAACCAACCAGCATTAATTTTATGCGTAACATCTCCATCAATTTTCCATCACTCTGAAAAATTGACCCTAGGTATTTAAAACTTTCCTTTTGGGGGATGCAATGTGTGCCAATTTTAATTTCTATGTCCTATGAGGTAACCAAATGATCAAACTTACATTTCATATATTCTGTCTTTGTTCTACTAAGTCGGATGCCTTTGCTTTCTAATGTTTCTCTCTATAGTTACAATTTTCTATTAACTTTTTCCTTAGACTCCTCCACTAATACAATGTCATCTGCAAATAACATACACCAAGGTACTTCATCTTGAATATGTTTTGTTAACTCATCCATCACCATTATAAATAAGTATGGACTTAAAGTTGATCCTTGATGTAACCCGATATTAACTTCAAAGAAGTTTGTCATTCCTTTATGAGTCCTCACACATGTTCTTGCACCATCATACATGTCTCTTATAAGGTTAATGTATGTCAATGGGATATCTCTTTTTTCCAAAGTTCTCCAAAGAACCTCCCTCGGTACCCTATCATAAGCTTTTTCTAGATCAATAAATATCATGTGAAGGTTTTTCTTTTTTGCTCTAAAATGTTCCATAAGACGTCTCAAAAGGTGAACCGCTTCAATAGTAGATCTGACTGGCATGAATCCAAATTGGTTCTTTGTTGTACTTCATACTTGTCTTACCCTACGTTCGATAATTCTTTCCCATAATTTCATAGTATGGCTCATTAACTTGATACCTCGATAATTCGCACAATTTTGAATGTCTCCCTTGTTCTTATATATGGGTATAAGTGTACTTGCTCTCCATTCCTCGGGCACCTTTTGGTTTTTTCATATTTCATTAAATAGTCTTGTGAGCCAAGTGATTCCTATGTCTCCTAGTATTTTCCAAACTTCTATAGGAATATTATCTGGTCCTACCAATTTACCACCCTTCATATGTTTAAGAGCCTCTTTGACTTCATTCTCTTGAATACGTCGGTAGAAATTGTGGTTTATATACTTTTCTGATTTGGCTAACTCTCCGAAGTTAATACTAACATCTTTATTTTCATTAAAAAGCTTATAAAAATAGTTTTTCCATCTATTTCTTATATCATCATTTGCCACTAGAATTTTTTCATCCTCGTCTTTAATGCATCTAACATAATTAAGATCTTTAGTTTTCTTATCTCTAGCCCTAGCTATCCTAAAAATATCTCTTTCACCCTCTTTTGAGTTGAGTTTTTTATATAAATCCTCCCAAATTTTAGCTTTTGCTTCACTTATGGCATTTTTCGCTTCCTTCTTTGCTTTCTTATAAGCCTCTAAAGTTTCACTAGTTTTCTTCGCATAATGTAATTTGTAACATACCCTCTTTACCTTGATTTTATTTTGCACTACTTCATTCCACCACCAAGATTCTTTATGTGCTGGTACACCTCCCTTAGATTCACCTAACACATCTTTTGCCACTTTCCTAATATGTATAATCATATTGTTCCACATATCATAAGGTATACCAACATAATTTCAAGCATCTCCTTGAAGGACTTTCTGTTTAAACATATCTTCTTTCTAACTTTTGAGGTTCCACCATTTAGTCCGAATAGCTCGATGCACTTTTTTCTTCTTTGTCCATTTTTTTATTTGTAAATCCATAACTAAGAGTCGATGTTGGGTGGTTAAGCTTTCTCCTGGAATTACCTTGCAATCTTTACAACACGCTCTATCTTTTTTTCTACAAATAAAGTAATCAATTTGTGTTTGTGATAAGCCACTCTTATAAGTAATTAAATGTTCATCTCATTTTTTAAAGATTATATTGACTATAAATAGATTAAATGCCATAGCAAAATTTAAAATCTCCCCACCTTCCTCATTTATATCCCCAAAACCAAAGTTTCCATGAATACCTTGATATCCTAATGCCTCTTTACCGACATGTCCATTTAAGTCTCCTCCTAAACAAATCATCTCCCTTTGTGGAATCTTTTGAATCACCTTATCTAACTCTTCCCAAAAAGTTGTCTTTATACTATCTTCTAGTCCTACTTCCGGTGCGTAAGCACAAACTATATTCAAAACCTCTGCTCCTAACACTAATTTCAATGTCACGATTCGGTCACCATATCGTTGTATGTCTACTACACTATCCTTTAAATCTTTATTTATGATAATACCAACTCCGTTTCGAGCCTTTTCTTTACCGAAGTACCATAATTTAAAACATGTATCCTCTATGTCCTTTGCTTTTTCTCCAACCCATTTTGTCTCTCGTAAACATAAAGTATGAATCTTTCTCAGAATCATAGTATCTACCACCTCCATTAGCTTACCGGATAATGTTCCAATATTCCAAGAACCAATACGAATCTTATTATCTAGGACTATCTTCCTTACCCCCCGCATCCGTCCATAATCAAAATGCAGAGACCCTTTCTGAAAATTATTCACCACATTTGGGCGGCAATGTAACAGGACTAACTTCTTTACCCACACCCGTCCATGATGTGGGAACCCTCTCTGCAATTGATTCACTCAAGGGTCAGCCTATACGCTTAGAAAAATGATTTGTGATCCGATAATTTTTGAAACAATTTTTTAATTAAAAAAGATTTTCCAAAATTATTTTATCATTCCCTTGGCAAAATCAATTTCAGCTGTGAAAAACATAACAAGTCCTGTTTCCAACAACGAATGTTTGGAATTTTTTTGGTATTTTGGAGGGATCCGAAAATCCCAAAAAAATTGCCTAAGCTAGGCCTAGGTATTGCTTTTATTGGGGTATTTTTGTTTTGATTTTTTATTCTAAGGATGAGAATAATTAAATATCGAAAGTTTCCAACCTTGAAACTCATAACAGTTTCTGTGACAGAAATACAGAGGCCTAGAAAAATGCACGTATCTCTGTACGTAGAGCTTAAATTTTTATGAAATTGGTCAGGTTGGAAAACTACAAAAATAAGCTTTCCAACAAAACCACTTTCATTATTTTTGGATTCCTCTCTCGCAAGGTGTGCAGTGCAGACAGGTTATGTCTCGAGTTAGGTTTGGTTTTAAACAATTTTATTTTAAACCTTACCCTTGCTTAAAATTCTAGAAAATTTTATTGAGTGTTGGCTAGTGTGTGTGAGGTTCGAACCGATTTTCAAAATCTTTTGCTAACAACCAATGATTGGAAAATTCGCGGATCATACAAATACAGGATGCTACAAACAGAGTTTTATGTTTAGAAGGCTAATGAATGCATTTGGTTTGGTCTTTAATATGTTAGTGATCATCCAAAAAAATTTAGATTCAAGACTTGTATTCGTTTGGGGAGGAACTCATCTACATATAAATTCCCAAGGCGATCTCTCTCGGGGAGGAAAGCTCTCTTAGAAGATATATGCGATCATAGCCCAATGCCCGCCCTTACACAATCTTGGATCATTAATCCACCACAAGAGCGATTTACATACTCATATCATTACATCTAAAACTTGGGTGCTAATGCCCCTCATGTGGCTTCATATTTGAATTGGGAGGGAGTGCAATAATCAAGAAAAGTAATGATATCTTTTAAGCATAGAAGAGATGAGAGAGTATAAGGTATAATGTAAATTGGGGTAGATGAAAACAAATCTCAAAAACGTTGAGGATGACCTTACCGGTTGTCTTGGACGTGAATTTGTAGCATTTTTTCTCAAATATTACAATGATTTTGGAGACAATTGCTCCTTAATTACACTTAGAATTAAATGGAATTGAAGAAGGAAAGAAGAAAGGAGGAGGAGATGGACTTGGCCGACGGCTTTAAAGGCTTGGATGGACTCGGCTTGCAGGCGACCTTGGGCAGCACCCTTGCTTTGAACAACTCCTCCCTTCTCCTCTTCTCCTTTCTCTTTCTCTCTCACTTTGCAGGAATTTCTTTCTTGATTTTTCCTCCGCAAAACCCAATCCCAAGGGCTGAATTTATAGGCTTCAAGGGAACCCTCTAGAGAAGGAATATGCATTTGGCATCTTCCTAGAGGGTTCCATGAGTTGGGCATGATTCTTGCTTGGCCCAAGTTTGATCCAATTCAAGTGGTGTGTGCTGATCACATGGGCCCACACGAGTGGTCTCCTTCTTTGGTCAAAATGAATCCTTGATACAACCGACCCAAGTCTTGGTTCGGCTATGAGCGGTCTAGGAATTGTCCGTCTTTACTTTGGTGTGGTCCTTAGTCATCATTCAATGCAACCCTTATCTTATCTACTTTGGTGCATAAGTGCAGCCCTTAACTTTGGTACTTCTTCATTTAATACAATATTTGGCCTTATTGGTGCCAACCTTGACTCGACCTTGGCTTCGATGTGTCCTGGTCTGTCTTGTGTACCCTTTGGCTATTTTGATTGATTTTGAATTTGTCTTGGGCCCCTTTTGATGTGGCTCTTTCTTGGCTTGAACTCGTCTTGGGTCTGAATCCAAGGTTACTTGGTATGGCCTAGCCTCATAGCTTGTCTCGAACCTTACTTGAATTGGGCTTGCTTCGTAGCCTGAACTTGATTTGGGTTAGCTTGACTTGGTTTGATTTTGTGTTGGGCTGGTCTCATGTACCCACTTTGTTTGATTTGATTTTTGGGTTGGTTGTATGTGCCCATCTTGAACTTGAATTTGGCTCGATCCTCTTGCATTTGAGGGTGTTGCATCTTTATCTTTTTGAGTGAGCCACTTCTGCTTTCTCGTTTTGGTGAGGATGATTTCCCGCTTGATATGATGTCTTTTTGGATAGGATTTCATTTATGGTTTCAAATGTTTTGATTCTTTAAACCATTTCTTTTAAGATATATTTGAAAACATCAAATTTTAACAAAATCTTCAAATACCCTTTTTGGAGTAGAGTTGAGTGAATCTCATTCCCAATGGTATTTGCATGAGTGACTTGTTTTCGCTTTGTGACTTAGTTATTTACCGTTTTGACAACTTTTAACCCTTTGATTGGTATAGGTTATCGGACCGCTTTAATCCTTTGATGGGTGCCCTTTGGTGGGTGTAGGGTCGTTTGGTATAGGACAATCCTCGATCTGGCGAGTTTTTGGGGTCTTGTTTTGAGCTTGTTTCGTTTTTGCATTTCAAAGGTTTTATAATTTTGTAAAATTGTCATTTTGCAAACAACTCCGCCCATGTAAGGGATCACCCTTGCATGGTCGGTCCCAAGCCCAGATAAAGGAGAAGAGTTGTGTTAGGCTTCTGACAGCCAGCATAAAATTTTGTCGGACTTATTTAAAATGAATTCTACAAATTATGATAAAGGAGAAGAGTTATGTAGTCGACCCCATCTAGTATAGGAAAAGGATTAGTTGTTGTTCTTGTCATTTTACAAACATTTTGTGGGTTTTGTTCCCAATGTCCCATTTTCATTTGTTTCTTTGAGAAAAATTATTTGAAATCATTCTTTATTTAAAGGAAACCATTTGAAACAGCAAAATTTCGCCCATTTGGCCTTGAGGGCACAGTGGTCATTTTTTTGGTTTTTGTCGAAATTTAAATTCTTTCAAAGGGGTGCAACATACCCTTATTTTGAGGTTCCTACAAAATTTTGGCAAAGAAATGGGTTTGTTTAAGGTATCTTTGATAGAAAATCTTAAAAGACCCAGAACTGCAATTTTTCTTAAAAAAGCATAAATTCTAAAAAGACCAAATCTTTTCAAAAAAAATTGGGTGTTTACAGTATCATATGCTGCACTGTCATAATTGACTATACGGCAATTGTGTTCTGCGGTGATTTTCTTTTTTATTGTCAGCTCTGCAGTGATTGCTCCGGTGTATTATCAATTGCCACAGAGACACTTGAAGGCCTCATGTATTACAGGTACAGTTGGCATAGTACTACCTTTTATCTAATACAATAGTACTCAAACCAAATACATGTATTGATACAAGTATACTTTCTTTATTTAATAAAGAAAATTGATATCATACATGCCGCAAGGCATATGCCTGCACAATACCAGGTTGTATACCACATTTGACAACAAAGATTTAGACACCCAAAGACGAGCCAAATGGAGTATTAGTCAGAAGGCGAAAGGAGTTCAAGAATGCTCGTCATAAGGATGATGGACAAATCCACCACAAGATTCAAAGCTTGTGAACCATGTTGCACAGAAAAGGATGGGACTAGCCGTTTTCTACTTTTCCGTTTCAACATCACACAGATACCTTCAAACGTGTCCATGGTTCGTCCTAAGTTTAATAGCGTTTATTTTTTTTAAAAGTACCATTAAATGTGTAACCAGACTCAGATCGGTTGGTAGGACAGCTTCTTTAGCAAGGGCTCTTGAGTTCAAATCAACATAGAGTCTATCAAATTTACAACTTTTTACCATTTGTTTTCTCATATATATATATATATATATATATATATATATATATATATATATATATATATTGCTGTATGCAACATAACTTTTGCATCCACCAAATGGCCAGAAACAATCTTTTCTTTTATAAGTTTGTGCAGTGTGATGTCAGGGACCCAAGGTAAAGCCACCACCTACACGTCTTTCTCTGCACTTTTCTCTCATTATCCATGTTTTCTGGCTCCTCTTTTTATTGTCGCTTTCTAATATCACTAGTTACTGCTGTATTTTTGGTCTGTATTATGTACTTTTTTATAGTAAGCTTGTTTAATTTTGGCTAAAAAATAAAAAGTCTGTCTGTTGGCCCTTGTTTCAAATCATGATAGGAAGGATGGAGGAATCACAAATTTTGCTCAACAATAAACAAGAAAGCACAGAATAGAACCAAAGAATTCTGACTTTATTCACAAGAGGCATATTAGTTATCCGCTTGTTATATGCTTACGCAAGGTCAAATCAAATACATTAATACCAAATACCAAGAAAACAGACCTATGTTATTTTCAGCAGGTCTTAGATGAGACGGCAGATGTTTGGCAACAAAAAACAGACAGCAGATGATATATGGCAAAACATTCCTATCATATTGTTAGCAAATAGTACGTGAAGTCAAAATTATCAACGTTGACCCTCCAAAGCTTTGCCTTAGAAATTGCAGAAGTAGCCATAACAACTAGCATGTTTTACCTGCAGTCCTCAAAATGACCCCAAGAATAAAGTAGAAGATCTCCATTTTGCGCACCTGACAATACTTTGCGGCCATTCTAATAGAACAAAGTGACAAAGTTAAATAATGAAATTGGCAACAAAAAGAAACATGTGAAGGAAACTCAATGAAAGCAGAATCCAGTTATCATACAAGTTTGAGTTAGAGCCATTACTAGGCGAAGAAATACAGTGGCTGTTTCATAAATAAAGATGACATAATTAAGAAAATGGAAGCTTAATTAACTAAAATAACAATAAAACAATACATGGATGTTGCCACCGTTCTGACGAAATCAGAGGATGATCTATATCATATTCTTCATATAAGGCCTAAGTTCTAATCTCATGACTTTTTCCATATGGAAGCAATTACACGAACCATGTGAATGACTGACCAAATCCCTCATGTACCCTTTCTAATGAAATTCAACGTGATATTATATATAACATATATAGTTAAAATAAATTAAAAGGTCTCTAGTTTTAGTTAGACTGACAAACAAACAGCTGTACCCACAGCCTTGTCAATAGCGAGCATATGCATCCGTTGAATGTGTGCTTAAGCATTGTAGCGGGTCCAAACGCTAAACTGTTCACCTTTAGCAAGACTTGCGCTTAAGTTCAATATGCAGCCGCATAAAGTGCATATGCCCTCCTTTTCCCATGCTAGATTGCTCCATGTCATGCCATGCCTCTCTCTCTCTCTCTCTCTCTCTCTCTCTCTCTCTCTCTCTCTCTCTCTGTAGAGTTTTTCAGCTTTTTAATTCACGGATGCAATTCCTCTCCAATAATCTACTTTCACACTGGAAATTTGAAGATGATAAATAATGGTATGTCTTTAGCACTTTCCAATTACTTATGATTCATTCATTCCTATCAAATATTTATTGTTTAAATTGATTCATGTTCATGAAATAGGGTAATTGACACTTATTTTACTTTTTCTATAATTAATTATGACTATTATGTTTGTATTTGTATTTTTCTTTGTGCACCACCTAATCTGAATATGCAGCACCTAGACACATAAGGGGTCGAATGCATAAGCGCACTTAACGCTATTGACAACATAACCCAAAACTGATTTCATACCCATCTACGATTGAGAAGCACTCACCTATGGATCTGAAACCCATTCTGCAGCATCTTCCTTGTGGTGCTCAAGAAATTTGACCACTGAACGGCATACTTATATTCCGGGCATTGTGATATCAGCATTCTAATATTTTGGCATTTTGATGCCTTTGATATTTAACTATAAGGCTCAACGAATCAAATGCAGTGAATTGAGTGCCACTAATTTTCAGCATCATCATAATTCACACATAGATATCAAAAGAGAGTAAAACAAACATGTTCTTACTAAATGCATAATAAAGGTCAACATAAATGTTCTTCTTGACCAGATTCTCAAGATATGAAGATAAAAAGAAGTAAATGCTAAAACTCCCTCACTCGGTCGCTCCATATACACATAGACAACCTCCCCCTCACACACAGAAAGAGCCTCTCCCTCCTCCCTCATACACCCACACCCACCCACCCACACCCACAGATTGATAGATGGATCGATGGATGAATAAAATGCTGACTTACACAAAGCAAATTGGACTGTCAACATGGATGTTTAGTACCTTCATCAAGACCACAGATAAGAGGTCACAGTCGTAACAGTCAGACCGTGACTGCACCTGCCAGAGCAAAAAAGACAACGACATGGACTAGCTGATAATTTAACCAAAAAAAGAAAGATGAAGAAATAGGAAAACATGCTAAGGGAGGCTGAACTAGAAAAAGAAAACAAACCTTATTTTTTCGGAGGCTACACACTGAGAGTGTTCCATCCCCACTGCATTAACAAAAACACTTAAAGAAAAAGAAAGAAAATAGCAGAAGCAAAATACAGGAAAAAGCATCTTCGTTGTACCCACCATCAATCATACAATTAGATCTGGACACATGGTAGGCAAGTTGAGCTAGGTTAAAGGATCAATGGCTTCTTGGGCCAAGGAGGAATAGGACATACACATACTGGAGCTTATCATGCAGAGGACAGCCCTATAAGGCTTGCTCCTATCAAGTGCACATTCAAGCACTGTGTGCTTATAATGTACTACTGTGTTGTGGTAACGTTGGACCATGCCAAATCATTTGCATTGGTAACAAGCTGAACTTCTAGTAAGGCAAGGTCCAATCCCATGGCAAGCATACATGCCAGTAAAAGAAAGAAAATGGTACATAATTCCAGGCAGGTAGGATTAAGGTCCAGTCCAAGGGATGCAAATTGCTGCGAGATACAGAAAACATGCCAGTGGTTTTCATTGGCATGCCTCTATATAAAGAAGCACCAACCTGCCAATATTTCAATGAACCTACATCTAAAAACACGCTACACAGAAGTGCTTCACTGGCCCCATTATGCGCCGCCTATGGACTTTCCTTTTCAAATGAAGAAAAATGTTCATGAAAGCTAAAGTTATCACAAAACAACCCATCAACTTTGGTTTTCAAACAAATTACAGTAGAAGGATGGTGATTATCCAGAGCTAGCAGACAGCTAAAACATTACAACAGAAGCCAACCACAAAGAGTTTCAAGTTGGTATTGATCAGAACAGGGAAATTTATAGAGAACTAGAATGATGCTGATTCTGGACCAACTTTGGACTCCCCAGAAAGTCCAAGTATTGACCCTTGTCATCAGTATCCATTGCATCAAACGATTCAAACCTATTAATATTCATTGAACATCACTTTAGTTTGACCATTTTTACCAATATGCTTTTATGACACATCCGAAATTAGTGAATAACCACATCAATGTAGTTCCACAACATCATGCACTAATAACCACTTTTTGTAGTTTATAATATTTCAGCTGCGTCTGCTATTTCAAAATTTTCCTGAAACAGATGTAAATATTTGTTGATAATCAAAGGTTGATGCTCACGAAGCAAATCCAACGAACCGCCAAGAATCCAAAGTCATCCAAGTATGGATGCCAAACTTCAAATCCGTCAAACAAAAGAGCGGAAGCACACAAAATAAAAGTCAAAAGCTGTACCAAGACAGCATTCTTTTATTGATGATAGAGTCATGTATTTATAGGCTTTACAAGGAGTGTAAATGGCATAAAATGAGAGAGAGAGAGAGAGGCCCTTGAAGAAGGGCTGCTGGCTGTTGTGCTGCACTGCACAGTGTACATGGCATAACGGCTACTAACTAGCCGTTGGAGGACATCTGCCTCCAACGGCTAGTTGACTGGCCCCCTGGTCCAGTCTTGTTACAAACATGGGCCGACTGGCCCAAGGCCCTAGTGGCCTAGGCCAGTCCTATTACAATTAACACCCCCCCCTCAAACTTACGGGGTATATACTGAAAATTTATCCAACAAAAATTGAAAATGAGTGGCCGAGAGAGATTTAGTGAAGAAATCAGCTAGTTGCATCTCTGATGTAACATAACACAGTGTTATTTTCTTGTTCAAACATTCTTCACGAACAAAATGACAGTCCATCTCAATGTGTTTTGTCCTTTCATGGAAGGTGTTGTTGGAGGCAATGTCCATGATGCTTTTGTTATCACAATACATAGTGGCCAGATGTTGCAAAGTAACTCCCATATCGCCTAGAATAGCCGTAATCTAAGAGATCTCCATAGCCGCAGTAGCCAAGGCTCGATATTCAGCTTCAGTGGATGAGAGCGACACTTTCTGTTGCTTCTTACACTTCTAAGATATTAGGAATTTACCTAAAAACACACAAAAACCAGTCGTAGAGTATCTATCGTTGACATCTCCACCCCAATCAGCATCATCTCCACCCCAATCAGCATCTGTATATACAGATAAATTAAAAAACGAAGAAGAAGTTAAGAGAACCCCCTTATTAGAAGTGTTTCTAACATATCGAATGATGCGTAAAACAGCACTCATGTGAACAGAAGTTGGTGCCAGCTGAAATTGACTCGTTATGTGAATTGCATGAGAAATATCTGGTCTAGTAATGGTAAGATAAGTAAGGGCACCTATGAGTTGTCGATACGGAGTGGGATCAACTAATTTTTCACCATCAGTGGATCTTAACTTGGTACCTAAAACTTCTAAAGTGTCTACTATTTTGGTATCTGTGAGACCAGATCTTTCAATGATATCATTAATAAAATTTGTTGGAGACATAAAGTACCCACAATTGTTTTTAGTTATTTAAATGCCTAAAAAGTAATTTAGAAGGCCTAAGTCTTTCATGTCAAATTCTTGATGAAGATTACGTTTAACTTCTGTAATTCCTGCTTCATCACTCCCTGTGATTATCATATCATCCACATACAAAAGTAAAATAACAATACCTAATTCGGTTTTACGTACAAAATGTTAATGTAATAGGGTGCACGGGCCCTAAGGGCCCGTGCCATAATAGAAGAAGGGCCAGGGAAATGTTGGCCCTGGCCACTGGGGGTCCCCAACGACTACTGGCCGGCCAGCACTAGCCCATACTTGGGCTCTTTTGCTTTATGTTTTTCTTACTTGTAATGTCTATAAATAAGACTCTATCTCTCATGAATAAAATCATGCAATCTAGCACTGCTTTTTGACTTATTTTGTATATGCTTCCGTTCTTGTTGATTACTCTTGAAGATAGGCATTCGTGATTGAATGTCATTTGACTCTTGGCAACTTGGTGATCTTGATTCGTTGGTATCAGAGCCTCGAATTGAAGATATTGAGCGCATTAGGAAGCATGCCAACTTTGAAAATTCTACGGTTCTTGGTTTTTGACATTTCAAAGTTCAATGTAACTTTAGAAAATATGTTTATCTTTAAAATTGAAGGAAAATAATGAAGTTCTCAATCGATTACATTGTTTTCGTGGAAATTTTGGAATAACAATGTGTTTGAAAATATAACTTTCTTAGAAATATATGATTATGGTTTTCTTGTATATATATGCTTATGTTTTTGAAATTGAACTTTTGATTTTAACAAACGATTCTTGACTAAAGTAAATTTGTGGCTATGTTTGATATGTTCGAAACATTTGAAAACTTAGTTGTTGTTTATCAAAGACAATGTAGTAGTAATAATATTTTTGACATTCTTGTTTTTCAAAATATATATATATAATATTTTATCGTTGTCCTTTGTTATTGATCCATATCTTGTCCTTAATGAGTTTGCAGAAGACGATAGATTAGTTTATTCGCTTTGCATTGCTTCATTTCTGAAATCTCATCTTCTCATCTTGTTTGTCCATGAACAATAGTCTTGTTACCCATATCTTCGTTTTATGTAGAAATTTGCTTTCTTTTGCTATGAATCTTAATAGTGGTTGTTACTTGGTTTCTTAGTTCATGGTTGTTATAAGAACATTATGCGATCTATTTTTGGATTAAGGATGGTTTATTAGTTTATCTCCCCTTTCTTTGAAAAAACCTATGTTGTTTCGGTGCAAATATGATAACTTAAGATTTCTTGAAGCAAGTTTTTTAAATGATCATTAAATAATTACTTGGATTTTTTAAGCAATCATTGTGCTTTTTAGTGCTAATTGTCCTTTGCGACTTTTGTTTGTTGGTGTGTTTTTGGTATCTCTCCTTGGTTTCTCTTATGTAGTTTCATTTGGGTTTTGGTATTTGAGTGACTTGATAAGGGTTGAAATAGTTTTGCCCTTTTGTCCTTGAAAATTGGTTTAATAAAGATTGAGTACTTAATTAATCATTGATTCTCTATATGTGCTCTTGTTTGGTTCGTTTACTTATCACGATATCAACTGTCATTCTTTGTTTGCCATGTGAATTCGGCTAGTCTTGCATTCTTTTGTTATGGTGGTTGCTTTCAGAATTCTTTGGGTTCGAGTTTTTCCTCAAAACTCGGGTTTGAGCTTAGCCTTAGAAGCTTTTTTGACTTGGCGGGTTTTGAGCTTAACCTTAAAAAGCTTGTTTGACTTGCGGGTTTTAGCTTAACCTTAAAAAGCTTGTTTGAAGGTTTTGAGCTTTACCTTAAAAAGCTTGTTTGCATTTAAGTTTGTCCTTAAAACCTGGGTTTTGAGCATAATCTTAAAATGCTTGTTTGATATACCAAGGTCCCCTTATAATATCACAAGTTTGTAGTGATTAATGAATCTAGTTATTACTATAGACAATCCTATTTGAATGATATCAATGTTTTCTTTCAAATGAGTTTCTTGAGAACATAAACTTCATGAACTTATTTGACTCATTTTTTGGTTTACTCTTTGGATTAGATATTATACATTGTCTTTGTCATTTCATTAAGATTGAGTAAATGTATGTATTGATACTTCGTTGATTTTCATGAAGGATGACAAATAAGTTACACATTGATTATGGAACGATGATTTGGAGTTTTTCAAAGGAAGTTGTGGCAACTTGGATACTACTTTTATAGATATTTTTGTAACAAGTTCGTTGAAAATCAAGTTGTATTTGATTTATGTTAAACAAACTTCTGTTGTATTTCCCGTAAGTTTGAGGGAGGGTGTTAATGTAATAGGGTGCACGGGCCCTTAGGACCCGTGCCATAATAGAAGAAGGGCCAGGGCCATGCTGGCCCTGACCACTGGGGGTCCCCAACGGCTAGTACTGGCCGGCCAGCACTAGCCCATAGTTCGGCTCTTTTGCTCTATGTTTTTCTTACTTGTAATGTCTATAAATAAGACACTATCTCTCATGAATAAAATCATGCAGTCTAGCACTGCTTTTTGACTTGTTTTGTATGTGCTTCCGTTCTTGTTGATTACTCTTGAAGATCGGCATTCGTGATTGAATACCATTTGACTCTTGGTGATCTTGATTCCTGCAACATCAACCTTCGTTCATTGACAAATATTTACACAAACAAGGCAGTGTGAGTATAGAAAGTAGTAAAATTATGCAAATGCATGAATTTTTCAAATCGAACAAACCAAGCCTTAGAAGCATGTTTCAAACCATACAAGGCTTTTCGCAATTTAAGAGCATGGTCAAGAGGAACATTAAAACCAGGAGGATGACGCATATAAACTTCTTCATTCAGATAACCATTCAGAAAAGCATTCTTAACATCAAGTTGATATATATTTCATTTCCTAATCGCACTAAGGGTTATGAGAATTCTAATTGTGATCATCCTAGCTACCGGGGCAAATGTTTCATCATAGTCAATTTCATATTCTTGGGCATAACCTTTTGCAACTAGTATGGCTTTATATCTCTCAATGTGACCATTGCTATGAGTTTTGATTTTGTAGACCCATCGACATCCAAAGACTTTCTTATCCTTTGGTATAGGTGCAACTATCCATGTCTGACTTTTGTCTAGGGCATTGAGTTCATCTTTCATAGCATCTTTCCATTCTGGAATACCTTTAGCTTGATGATAGAACCTGGGTTCTTTAACTTGACGAAGAGTGACAATCAAGATTTTTCATTGTGGTTCAAAAGATTTATAGGAAACAAATCGCTCGGGAGGTCCTGAGACCCTAGGTTCCAAACATATATTATCAGGTTCTATACAGGTATCATTGGCTTCTCTAGGGCGTCTTGTATAATGTAAGGGAAAGGGTTTAAAAATGGATTGGGTATCAACAGTTGTATGCGGAGCATCACTATCTTCAAAAGAGTTGTCTTGATGATCTACTGAGTTTAAATCATTATCTTCTTCTAGATCAAAAAAGTCTTGAGATATGGAAGATTGAGAATTTTCTAAGGGTTTAGACTTATAATAAGCATCATTCTCAAAAACTTTTACATCCTTAGAAACATATAATTTGTCTTTTATGGGATCAAAGCACCTATAACCCTTCTTGTCTATGCCATAACCAAGAAATACAGTTTATCATTTTTATCTTTATACACAAAACATCTAAATCCAAAAACTCTAAGTCGTTCATAATATGGAGGGATATTATATAATTTTTCAAAAGGTGAAGTATTTTCAAGATTAGATGAAGGCATTCTATTTATAAGATAAACTGCTGTAAGAGTAGCTTCGGCCTATAAGCATTTAGGAACCCTACTAGCATAACATAGTTCGACATGTTTCAATAATATGTCTATGTTTTCTTTCAGCTAGACCATTTTGTCGGGGTGTTTTAGTGCAGGACTTTTGATGAAAAATTTTATTTTATTTAATAAATTTTTAAAATTCATTTGATATATATTCTCCTCCTGAATCCGATCTAAAGATCTTAATGGTGGCTCCAAATTGAATTTTGATCATATTGCAAAAGACTATAAATTTTTCAAATACTTCGGATTTATGTTTTAAGAGATATATCCAAGTAAAGCGAGTAAAGTCATCAAAAAAATCACACAGTATTGAACTCCTCCTTTAGAAACAACGGGCGCGAGGCCCCAAACACTCGAATGTATTAAATCAAAAGCTTTGTTTGGTACATAGTTTCTTTCTCCAAAAGGAAGATGATGCATTTTCTCAAAAATAAAATCTTTACATTCAAACTTTTTCTCTCTAATTTTTTTCATCAAGGGAATGTTACATAATTTTTGTGAGTCCAAGTGTCCAAGTCTTTTATGTCAAAGAATAGCATCTTATGGCCTTTACCCACGATAGGTGATCATGCACCACACAATGTTTGGATGAGAAAGCGATTATACAATTGTTATCACATATTTGAGCAATCGAAAGTAGATTTAAGTTAATTTTAGGTATAAACCTTATATTTTGAATTTTAAAATTTTCTTTTTCAAAATTTCCTATTTTCTTTATTTGAAGTTTTGTCCCATCGGCCGTAAACATATGTTTTCCAATGGTTTCACATGAATCAATCAAAGAATTTTCACTATGTGACATATGAAAAGATATACCGGAATCTAAAAACCAAGACATACCTTGAGAAGTGGATAGAGCATTCCCGGAGATGCTTGCCTTTTCTTTGAAAATTTCTTCTATGTATGTCTTGATGTTGTTGGGCAAGACTCCTCCATCTACGGCTCCCACATTTTCAATCTTTTTCCAGAGAAGAGGGCAAGTGGTTTTGATATGCCCACTTTCCTTACAATAGTGGCAAATGGTGTCTTTGTTAGGCCACGGTCCCATGGGCTTCTTTGACGTGCCTTCGGTATTCTTAGCATGTGATGGCTTGTAAGTCTTCAAGTTAGCTCCCGGTTTGGATGCGGCAAGAACGGCTTCTTTGGCGACATTCATATTTTTCAATCTTGTTTCCTCCGTAACAAGATCAACCAAAAAGGAATCTCCTCTAGGTCTTGGTTTTCTATGTATTAAGTTTGATCAAATGTTTTCAAATTCGTCTCTTAACCATGCATAAACAAAAAGAAATATTGGTTGTCCAAGAATTCTTGAAATTCATCTAGTTTGTAAAGATTACCAAATTTATCAAAGCTTCTTAATTGGGTCCATAATTCCGAAAACCCGTTATGGTAGTCTCTAATGCTTAAATTTCCTTGTTTAAGCATTATCATCATTTCTATCAAATCAATTTGGAAAACAAAATCATCTTGAAAATGAAGTTTCTTTAAATATTTCCAAGTTTCAAATGCATTTTCGAAAGCATTAATTCTATTTCTAAGCTTATCATCAACATTTTGACAAATAATCCATGTAATTTATGCATTCATTTTCTCCCATACTTTCAAATCTTCTTGTATTTTTCATGAGCTTTGATAATTTCATCATCAAACCATCAATATTCAAAATTGGTTCTTTTATGGTTCCATCGATGTAGTCTTAAAAATTTTTTGACAAAAATATTTTTTCATAGTTCTAGCCCAACTTTGATAACATTTTGGGTCAATGACATATCTAAACATCTCATTTTTGCCTTCCATTTCGTGTAAAATCAAAAATTTTGAACTAACCTCAAGTTTGATATGTTTTTTCAAAATTTGCACATGTAGCACGCTTCTCAATGCACTCGATTTATTCAATCTGAGGCTCTGATACCATGTAAATATTTGTTAATAATCAAAGGTTGATGCTCACGAAGCAAATCCAACGAACCGCCAAGAATCCAAAGTCATCCAAGTATGGATGTCAAACTTCAAATACATCAAACAAGAGAGCGGAAGCACACAAAACACAAGTCAAAAGTTGTACCATGACAACATTCTTTTATTGATGATAGAGCCTATTTATAGGTTTTACAAGGAGTGTACATGGCATAAAATGAGAGAGAGTGAGAGGCCCTTAAAGAAGGGTTGCTGGCTGTTGTGCTGTGCACAGCACAGTGTACATGGCATAATGGCTACTAACTAGCCGTTGGAGGCCAGCTGCCTCCAACGGCTAGTTGACTGGAGCCCAGGCCTGGGCCAGTCCATTTCAAACATGGGCCGACTGGCCCAAGGCCCTAGTGGCCTGGGTCAGTCCTATTACAATTAACAACAGAAACCCTTCATGCACAAAATTCCACTTACAGAAGATTGAGAAAGAAAGTGAATGCTTACCTTGTACCCAGAAGTTGCATAGAAGAAGGGACAAAAGTCATGTCAGTAACATATTCCTCATGAGCAGCAAAAGAATTACAGCATGAATTCTGACGAGTATCCCATACCTAGGGGAAATTTTGCAGATAGTAAAAAACAAGAAATTAATGAGTACACTTTTTAAAACCACCACCAATCTTACAATTACAAGATGCACACTTGTAAAGAATAAAGTGAGAATATCCAAATCCATGATATAGATATACTCTATCATCCATCTTTCCATGAATCCTTCACCTTAAGGTTAAAAACAGAAAGCAAGTGCCCTTGATGGAAAATAAAAGTCCTCAACAATTGCATGAAATTGACCAAATCAAGTGTTGTAAGCTTAGGGTTCCACGCCAGACAAGACTGTAGTAGTCAGCCACAAGGGGCTTCGAAACTTCATTTTAAGAGAGAGATAGAAAGATGTGGACTTAAGTACATTTCTGCCACTATTGTATCTTGTGATACATACATATGTCAAAAATGGTTCTGTTATGCTACATGTATGCGTTGTGACTTTGTGAGGGTGTTTCCATGGTAGTGATATAGATGACACACTAGTAAAAACTTGATGCACTTCAAAGTTAAAACAAACCTTAGTTTTCAAGACAAATTAAGGTTAAACATATGATGTTATTTTTCATTAAAAGGTAAAATACTTTAGCCATATGACAAGCCAAGAAAGACAGAGCCAGTCTGTATGGAGGGGAAAAATCAAGATTCAAGATACGAATTGTGTGGTACCTTGATGCACCCCATATCATCCCCTGAAGAAATAGTTGTCTCTGTCAAATTGACCAATCGATTAACAGCATCTCTGCACATGATATGAAGAAAGGAAAATCTAGTTAAAAGTTAAGAAAATGTTACTAGAGAAGGGAAAAAGACAACAGCTCCACATGCATGAAGAGTCAGAACCAACTATTTAAACTACAGTGTTAAATGTTCAAAAAGATCGTTGTCAAATGCACCAAAGTATGTTGATAGAAATACAACGATAACAAGATTAACCTACAGTCAATTAGAAGAAATCCCTCGGTATAGGACTCAATAATTCTAGGAAATCATTCTTATCTACTATACTTGAATAGAATAAACATTTAGCTTAAGTGTTTCCTTATGATTCATTCTGTGCACAATACCACTTTTTCAGGAGTTTGAAACTAGAGGAGATGAGAGCCAGTAAAGGAAAGATATTACAAACAAACAAACAACAACTAAGCCTTTTCTCATACTAGATGGGGTCAGCTACATGGATTCTTTGTTTCCACATAGCCCTATCATGTGCCATGTTAGCAGTTAACTCACAATAAGCTAGATCATTCTTTATTATTTCTTTCCAACACTTTTGTGGTCATCCTATACCTCTTTTAATACTTTCCAAATTTAGTTTTTCATGCCTTCTTAAAGGTTCTTCTTCTGATCTTCTTTTTATATGTCCAAACCATCTAAAATGATATTCTTTCATTTTATCTTCTATTGGTGCCACTCCTAATTTGTTTCTAATAACCTCATTACGTATACGGTTTTTTCTTGTATGACCAGTCATTCATCTTAACATCTTCATTTCTGTCACAGATATCTTTTGTACATGTTGATGGTTAACTGCCCAACCCTCAGAACCATAAAACATGGCAGGCCTAATTGGTGATCTATAATATTTACCTTTTAATTTTAAAAATATCTTTTTATCACAAAGAATACCTGATGCCCCTCTCCATTTTAACCAACCAGCATTAATTCTATACATAACATCTCCATCAATTCTTCCAACACTCTGAAAAATTGACCCTAGGTATTTAAAACTTTCCTTTTGGGGATGTAATGTGTGCCAATTTTAATTTCTATGTCCTCTAAAGTAACCAAATGATCAAACTTACATTCCATATATTTTATCTTTGTTCCACTAAGTCAGAGGCCTTTGCTTTCTAATGCTTCTCTCCATAGTTCCAATTTTCCATTAACTTTTTCCTTAGACTCTTCCACTAACACCATGTCATCTGCAAATAACATACACCAAGGCACTTCATTTTGAATATGTTTTGTTAACTCATCAATCACCATTATAAATAAGTATGGACTTAAAGTTGATCCTTGATGTAACCAAATATTAACTTCAAAGAAGTATGTCATTCCTTCATGAATCCTCACACAGATTTTGCACCATCGTACATGTCTCTTATAAGGTTAACGTATGTCAATGGGATACCTCTTTTTTCCACGGTTATCCAAAGAACCTCCCTCTGTACCCTATCATAAGCTTTTTCTAGATCAATAAATATCATGTGAAGGTCTTTCTTTTTTGCTCTAAAATGTTCTATAAGACGTCTCAAAAGGTGAACCGCTTCAATAGTAGATCTGACTGGCATGAATCCAAATTGGTTCTTTGTTGTACTTCATACTTGTCTTACCCTACGTTCGATAATTCTTTCACATAATTTCATAGTATGGCTCATTAACTTGATACCTCGATAATTCGCATAATTCTGAATGTCTCCCTTGTTCTTATATATGGGTATAAGTGTACTCGCTCTCCATTCCTGATCTTTTGGTTTCTTCATATTTCATTAAATAGTCCAGCCAAGTGATTCCTATTTCTCCTAGTATTTTCCAAACTTCTATAGGAATATTGTCTGGTCCAACCGCTTTACCACTTTTCATATGTTTAAGAGCCTCTTTGACTTCATTCTTTTGGATACGTCGGTAAAAATTATGGTTTATATACTTTTCTAAAAGAAGATATATTTAAACAAAAAGTCCTTCAAGGAGATGTTTGGAATTATGTTGGCACACCCTCTGATATGTGGAACAATATGGCTATACATATTAGGAAAGTGGCGAAAGATGTGTTAGGGGTATCTAAGGGAGGTGTACCGGCACAAAAAGAAGCTTGGTGGTGGAGTGAAGTAGTACAAAACAAAATCAAGGCAAAGAGGGCATGTTACAAATTACATTATGCTAAGAAAACTAATGAAACTTTAGAAGCTTATAAGAAAGCAAAGAAGGAAGCAAAAAAGGCCGTTAGTGAAGCAAAAGCTAAGATTTGGGAGGACTTATATAAAAAACTCAACTCAAAAGAGGGTGAAAGAGATATTTTTAGGATAGCTAGGGCTAGAGATAAGAAAACTAAAGATCTTAATTATGTTAGATGCATAAAAGACGAGGATGAAAAAATTCTAGTGGCAAATGATGATATAAGAAATAGATGGAAAAACTATTTTAATCTTTTTAATGAAAATAAAGATGTTAGTATTAGTTTAGGAGATTTAGCCAAGTCAGAAAAGTATATAAACCACAATTTCTACCGACGTATTCAAAAGAATGAAGTCAAAGAGGCTCTTAAACATATGAAGAGTGGTAAATCGGTAGGACCAGATAATATTCCTATAGAAGTTTGGAAAATACTAGGAGAAATAGGAATCACTTGGCTCACAAGACTATTTAATGAAATATGGAAAAACCAAAAGATGCCCGAGGAATGGAGAGCAAGTACACTTATACCCGTATATAAGAACAAGGGAGACATTCAAAATTGTGCGAATTATCGAGGTATCAAGTTAATGAGTCATACTATGAAATTATGGGAAAGAATTATTGAACGTAGGTTAAGACAAGTATCAAGTACAACGGAGAACCAATTTGGATTTATGCCAGGTAGATCTACTATTGAAGCGATTCACCTTTTGAGACGTCTTATGGAACATTTTAGAGCAAAAAAGAAAGACCTTCACATGATATTTATTGATCTAGAAAAAGCTTATGATAGGGTACCGAGGGAGGTTCTTTGGAGAACTTTGGAAAAAGAGGTCTCCCATTGACATATATTAACCTTATAAGAGACATGTATGATGGTGCAAAAACATGTGTGAGGACTCATGAAGGAACGACAGACTTCTTTGAAGTTAATATTGGGTTACATCAAGGATCAACTTTAAGTCCATACTTATTTATAATGGTGATGGATGAGTTAACAAAACATATTCAAGATGAAGTACCTTGGTGTATGTTATTTGCAGATGACATTGTATTAGTGGAGGAGTCTAAGGAAAAAGTTAATAGAAAATTGGAACTATGGAGAGAAACATTAGAAAACAAAGGCCTCCGACTTAGTAGAACAAAGACAGAATATATGGAATGTAAGTTTGATCATTTGGCTATTTCAGAGGACATAGAAATTAAAATTGGCACACATTGCATTCCCCAAAAGGAAAGTTTTAAATACTTAGGGTCAATTTTTCAAAGTGATGGAAGAATTGATGGAGATGTTACACATAGAATTAATGCTGGTTGGTTAAAATGGAGAGGAGCATCAGGTATTCTTTGTGATAAGAAGATACCATTAAAATTAAAAGGTAAATATTATAGAGCCGCAGTTAGGCCTGCCATGTTTTATGGTTCTGAGTGTTGGGCAGTTAATCATCAACATGTACAAAAGATGTCTGTGACAGAAATGAAGATGTTGAGATGGATGAGTGGTCATACAAGAAAAGACCGTATACATAATGAGGTTATTAGAAACAAATTAGGAGTGGCACCAATAGAGGATAAAATGAGAGAACATCGTTTAAGATGGTTTGGACATATAGAAAGAAGATCAAAAGAAGAACCTGTAAGAAGGTTAGAAAACCTAAATTTGGAAAGTATTAAAAGAGGTAGAGGACGACCACAAAAGTGTTGGAAAGAAACAATAAAGAATGATCTAGCTTATTGGGAGTTAACTGCTAACATGGCACACGATAGGGATCTGTGGAAACAAAGAATCCATGTAGCCGACCCCGTCTAGTATGGGAAAAGGCTTAGTTGTTGTTGTTGTTGTATATACTTTTCTGACTTAGCGAACTCTCCTAAGCTAATACTAACATCTTTATATTCATTAAAAAACTTATAAAAATAGTTTTTCCATCTATTTCTTATATCATCATTTGCCACTAGAATTTTTTCATCCTCGTCTTTAATGCATCTAACATAATTAAGATCTTTAGTTTTCTTATCTCTAGCCCTAGCTATCCTAAAAATATCTCTTTCACCCTCTTTTGAGTTGAGTTTTTTATAGAAGTCCTCCCAAATTTTAGCTTTTGCTTCACTGACAGCCTTTTTCGCTTCCTTTTTTGCTTTCTTATAAGCCTCTAAAGTTTCACTAGTTTTCTTCGCATAATGTAATTTGTAACATGCCCTCTTTGCCTTGATTTTATTTTGCACTCCTTCACTCCACCACCAAGCATCTTTTTGTGCCGGTACACCTCCCTTAGATTCACCTAACACATCTTTCGCCACTTTCCTAATATATATAGTCATATTGTTCCACATATCACAAGGTGTACAAACATAATTCCAAGCATCTCCTTAAAGGATTTTCTTTTTAAATATACCTTCTTTCTCACTTTTGAGGTTCCACCATTTAGTCTGAATAGCTCGATGCACTCTTTTCTTCTTTGTCCATTTTTTTATTTGTAAATCCATAACTAAGAGTCGATGTTGTGTGGTTAATTAAACTTTCTCCTGCAATTACCTTGCAATCTTTACAACACGCTCTATCTTTTTTTTAGAAATAAAATAATCAATTTGTGTTTGTGATAAGCCACTCTTATAAGTAATTAAATGATCATCTCATTTTTTAAAGATTGTATTGACTATAAATAGATCAAATGCCATAGCAAAATTTAAAATCTCAATACCATCCTCATTTATATCCCCAAAACCAAATTTTCCATGAATACCCTGATATCCTAATGCCTCTTTACCGACATGTCCATTTAAGTCTCCTCCTAAACAAATCATCTCCCTTTGTGGAATCCTTTGAATCACCATATCTACCTCTTCCCAAAAAGAGGTCTTTATACTATCTTCTAGGCCTACTTGGGGTGCGTAAGCACAAACTATATTCAAAACCCCTATTCCTAACACAAATTTCAACGTCATGATTCGGTCACCTTGTATGTCTACTACACTATCCTTTAAATCTTTATTTATGATAATATCAACTCCGTTTCGAGCCTGTTCCTTACCATAGTACCATAATTTAAAACTTGTATCCTCTATCTCCTTTGCTTTTTCTCCAATCCACTTTATCTCTTGGAAACATAGAATACGAATCTTTCTCCGAATCATAGTATCTACCACCTCCATTAGCTTAGCGGATAATGTTATAATATTCCAAGAACCAATATGAATCTTATTATCTAGGACTAGCTTCCTTACCCCCATATCCGTCCATATTGAAAATGCGGAGACCCTCTCTGTAAATTATTCACTACATTCGAGCGGCAATGTAGCGAGACTAACTTCTTTACCCACATCCGTCCATGATGTGGGAACCCTCTTTGCAATTGATTCACTACATCCGGGCAAAAATGTAGTGGCCCTTGCTTACTTATCACTGCATTCAGACTCTACAACGCGTCGCTAGGCGAGGACGCCCCAAAGCAATGCTCATAATTTGTGTAATCCATGGTATAAAAGTCTGACAAAGTTTTACATTGGTTGTCGAAAGCCTAACACAATTAGTGTCAAGATATTATATTTGAGGGATTGAGCAGCAGTCTGGAACATGAATGACAATTAATTCAAAGTTCAAACATCTTTGCACCTGCTCTCAATATTGTAAATACCATATTAGTCGGTGTCTGATACAAAATTATCATATTGTAAGGCGCAATACGGTATGGAATCATATTTTAATCATTTAATGCTTTAAAATCAAAAGAAGAAAAAAAGATTAAAATAAAACAACAACAACAACTAAGCCTTTTCCCATACCCATGTCTCGTAGAAAGAGAGCTTAGAGAAGAAAATGTGATTTTCCCAAGGGATTTGATGCACAAAGGGAACAAGAGGGCTGTAAAAGAGGTTTCCGGAAGAACAAGATCTTGAAAATAAACCCTTTCTACTTTTAGGGGTTTAAAACTCCCCCCCGTTGCTAGGAATGGAATGTTTTAAACCAAAAATAAATGTTTTAAACCAAAAATAAATGTATCACACGATACAAGCTGATGCAGGCCGATACCTACAGTCTATATAATGCAATTTTATACTATATATTGTGTCAGTCTTGAATCGATATATGGCAACATCATACCATAATGTACAACATTGTGTGCTATCACTGGTATTATATGCCCATGTAAAACGCCATACAACCTTCAACATGATGCAGTCACAACAAACAAATAAACAGGACCATGAATACAGAGAGTATGAAAAATAGAAACGCAGAAAAGATGATTATAGATGTAACAGGCACATAGCTAGAGCCAAAAATGCATATAAATGATGATTGTTGCATAACAGAAACAGAACAAACCACTCAAAAGTAACTTGCATATAGCTTCAATCAAGATAAGCGTAGAAAAACAAATCTCGTCATATGTGCTAGCTTAAAACTTGTGAAAAATGGCATGCTTTCAGCTGCTTTATGCACAGATATGATTGCCCCCAAGGTACTAGCTGCATTTACTAGGTAGAACACTTGGTTCATGAACCATGGAAACAACGATACCTTGCTTCATCCATCTCAATCTGAGCAAACTCTATTTCTGATGTTTATCAACCCATTCAGAATTTCAGACCCCTAAAAGCGGCTTTCCTAGTACATGAACATCAATGGAAACAACGATTTGGAAATCTCCACAGATATAAAATCAAACACACTCATCGGTTCAATTAACTAGGGAATTACACATAACACGCATAGAGTCTATTGCTAATGCACATTGGCACGTTACTGAACCGTATACAGTAAAAGGAGCATTAACTTCTTTAACTGAACAACCATTTTTGTGCATTTACAATAGAACGCAGCAAATGTAAAGCCAATTTTACCATCACAACACCAAGGAGCTGGAAACGACCTAACCTAGTAACTGTGAGCTCTTCTATGAGAATAAACAGGTAATTGCGCACGAATAAAAAAAGAAAGACAGCAAAGGAAAGAGTGGCAGCTACCCATGGGCATTTTCCACGCGTGCAATAGCACGTCCAGTCTCAACATCAATTGCAACGATAGATTGATCAGCCGAACCCGTTACCATCACTATCAAGTGATACATAACCCGAAGAAGATAGTGGTTAGGAAGCAAAAAGAGAAGAAACCCAGCTAAGAGTTGAATCTCTGTAACCCAATTACCACTTCCAGACTTGATAAATCGAACGGCCCTGCATGACTCTTTATGTGGCCGAACATCCATGGTTCTGTAAACGCAAAGCAACCACAAAATCACACTCTGAATCATAAGCCACAACTACTCAACAACCACTGGCAATACGAATTAAGTACCTTCGCAATCCTGTTTCAGCATTGTAGCGATAGCTAAGCAATGAGGAAAGCATCCAAAACCAAGCGAAAAGTTAGAACGCGATCTCATGGAACTGAAGAAGCAAATTTCAAGGAGAGGGAAAGAGGAAGAAATTACAGGTGGAGATGACCATCAATGAAAGCTGTGGCAATCAACTCAGACGAAGGATGGAAATCAAGATCAAAGGCAGTCTCCCCCGTACCAATCTCCATCCTGCTAAACGGTATTTCTGGTATTTAGGGTATTTTGAGAGAGATAGAGAGAACTCGCGCAGGCTTCCGGTGGATATGCCGGAAGACGCGCCTCCGTTACCAGCGAATGCCGCAGTTTCTCGCCAGAGAGAAGGTTTTGGGGTAGAGCAGGCCGGACTGCACCGCACCGTAAGCGAGCGACAGGGAGAGCCTTTTATATCTCGCCGGCGTTCGCGTCGGTGTAAGTTTAACGGAAACCCTAATCTCCAGGCGCCAGGTCCACGCCGCCTAGGCCAGCAAGACTCACTTGGCTTGTATACGTTACCGAGATGGGCAGCAAACAGGTCACCTCGGTTTCAATGCAGCTCGTGTAAACTCAAGTTATTGGGTATTTACAGTACGTACACATACTTATATATACTTTTCGTATAATACGGAAAAAGTGGACGTACGTTTTAAAGGCTCAAGGATTTATTTATATTTTCTTTTAAAATATATATATTATACACATAATGTTTAAAATGTGAGAAAATTGCATAGGTGTGTAGATGGAATAGGACCGGGGCAAGGATAAAGGTCCCCGTCCCCATTTACGAACTCACCTTTGTCCCCGCTCCCATACCCAGTGGGTGCCCATAGAAACCCGTCCCCACGAACCAACAAAGACTTACCGTTGATTCGTCCTATAAAATTACGACTATTTTGAACTAAAACGAGATCAAAATACATCACAGCAAACAAGAAAGATCGAAATCCATCAACAAAACTGTTTTTACAAAAAAAAAAAAGGAATTAGCCAGAGAAACAATTTGCTCAGCATATCTAATAATTTGGGTTCGAGTATGATTTGAATCCTCGAAAACAAGTCATGTTGAGGTCACTTCGAGGTGGAAATTGCGTTGATCCTAAATTGTGTAAATTGTGTGTATGAACAGGATTCACAATTCGACGTAGATTTCTAATAAAGTGTTGATGCCCAAAAAATCATGTTGAGGACACGGAATGTTGGGTTCGTTTCCGTTCATTACCAGTCCTACCCGAACAAATCAAGCTTCACTTATAAGCAACATGAACAGCTATTCCTTTGTGAAGGTTCACTCGTTCGATGCATGCGTGCACACACACACATGTGCGTGTGCAAGATACTTAAATGTCATATTCTTGTACACGTGAAACATGCATGCTGTAGCATGATAATGTGCAGTGGTACAAGAGAAACACAAGTTCAAACTAGCTAGTTCCAGTTCGTAGAATACCGGTTGAACACGAAACAACCAGGGTTCAGCTTGTTCAGTTCGTTCATCGGAGCTTTGCAAGCCTTCTCAACTTGATTTGCATAGGAATTGCAGGATCCACATTGACACAGATGCACCAGGTTGGGTCCAGAAAGGTCCAATTCGTAGTCCAGATCAAGTAAACCATCTTTTGCATGCACGGATAAACGCATGAGCTAGTGCTATATAACAACAACAACAACTAAGTCTTTTCTCATACTAGACGGGGTCGGCTACATGGATTCTTTGTTCCTATAGAGCCCTATCATGTGCCATGTTAACAGTTAACTCACAATAAAACAAGCTAGATCATTCTTTCTTGTTTATTTCCAACACTTTTGTAGTCGTCCTCTACCGCTTTTAATACTTTCAAAATCTAGTTTTCATACATTCTTATAAGTTCTTCTTTTGATCTTCTTTCTATACGTCCAAACCATCTTAAACGACATTCTCTCATTTTATCTTCTATTGTTGTCACTCCTAATTTGTTTCTAATAACCTTGTATACGGTCTTTTCTTGTATAACCACTCATCCATCTCAACATCTTCATTTATGCGACACACATCTTTTGTACATGTTGATGATTTGCCTAACACTCAACACCATAAAAACATGCATGTCAATTGTTATTCTATAATATTTAACTTTTAGCTTTAACGGTATCTTCTTATCACAAAGAATACCTGATGATCATCTCTATTTTAACCAAACAATATTAATTTTATGTGTAACATCTCCGTCAATTCTTTCATCATTCTTAAAAATTGACCCTATATATTTAAAACTTTCCTCTTGAAGAATGCAATGTGTACCAATTTAAATTTTTATTCCTAGTGGTGTATATAAATAAATAAATAAACACACACACATGCACACACAAAATACATACAAATATCAATATACAATATTATCAGCACATACACACAAAATACATACAAATATCAATATATAGTATTATTGTATCCTACGGTAATTGTACCATACCCCTCTTTCTCTCTTTCTCTACGCGTGATAGGTTTGGTAAGTAAATATTATTACCCACGACGAGGAAAAGCTCACCTGAGAACGGGGTCATGAGTTCGACATTCAGATGATGCATATGTGCTGGCTTCTGCCTAGACCTAGCCGATTATAGGTAAATCGGACCCAACGATTCCAAACCAATTGTTATGGTTTCCCTAAAACGTGGAACTAGAACTGAACTGGCCCCCTCTAGGTCTGGTTACTCTTGATCTATTATTGTTCGGTACCAACTTCATTTCAGTTTCATTTTAAAAGCAAGCAAAGGCTTTTCAACCGAACCAAAAGGTACTTAGAACCACGGGTTATGGTTATTATTTTCCAATAGGTAGAACCGGGACCGAACCGTGGGTCCCCAGTTTCTGTTGGTTTCCGGTACCGTGTTTTCGGTTCCACCGACGGGCCGGGCTTGGTTTCCGCTACCGCATGAAATATTATCTCCAGTATTATCGTATCAGACGGTATTATACGACGAGTACCCTCTCTCTCTCTCTCTCTAAAGGCATGAGACAACAAGGAAAGAGCGAGGAGGCGGCTGCGACGCAGGCTTCTTCTCGTCTTCCCTAGGGCGCGTTCCCTTTCCCCTCGTCTTCTCTTGTTTATACCTCAAAGAAACACCAGTAGCGACGAATCTTCCACTAAGGTCTGTCCTTTCTCTCGATCCCTCGCGTTGATCTCTCTCTGATTCTTCTTCTCTTGCTTTCGCGGCACCCTACGATCTAGGGTTTCTTTTTGTCTGTTTTGGGTTTCTTCGTTCTCTTCCGTCTTCAATTTTGGGCCTTCGATTGGGGACTTAGCGTTGAGGTTTTGTCTCTCCATTCCGTGTTCATTTGAATCGGGGTCCAAGGCCCTTTTGAAGCAGTTTACCTCGGCTCGACGTAACTCCATTCAGTTAAGGTTTTCCTTTCCTTGTTCGATCTCTGTTTTGGCGGGGACTATGTCGATCTTGCCGAAGGGCGACGCAATCCACATCCGCGAGGTGTGGGTGGATAATTTGGAGGAGGAGTTCACATTCATCAGAGAAATCGTCGATGACTACCTCTACGTCGCGATGGACACCGAATTCCCCGGCATCGTCCTTCGTTCCATCGGAAATTTCAAGACGACGTCGGAATACCATTACAAGACCCTCAAGGCGAACGTGGACCTGCTCAAGCTGATTCAATTGGGCCTGACCTTCTCCGATGAGTCCGGCAACCTCCCGACTTGCGGTACCGATCGTTTCTGCATCTGGCAATTCAATTTCCAGGAGTTCAACGTCACGGAGGACGTTTACGCGTGTGATTCCATCGAGCTCCTCCAGCAGAGCGGCATCGACTTCAAGAAGAACAACGAGAAGGGGATCGACGCACAGAGATTCGGCGAGCTTCTCATGTCGTCGGGAATCGTTCTCAACGACACCGTTCATTGGGTTACATTCCATAGTGGATACGATTTCGGGTATTTGCTTAAGCTCTTGACTTGCCAGAACCTTCCGGATACGCAGGTTGGCTTCTTCAACTTGATCAAGATGTACTTTCCTACTGTGTACGATATCAAACACTTGATGAAGTTCTGCAATAGCCTCCATGGTGGACTAAACAAGCTTGCCGAGTTGCTTGAAGTCGAAAGAATCGGCATTTGCCATCAAGCGGGATCAGACAGCTTACTTACTTCATGTACGTTTAGGAAGCTCAAGGAATCCTTCTTTAGTGGATCCACAGAGAGATATGCGGGTGTATTGTATGGCTTGGGTGTGGAGAATGGGAATTGAAGGACACTAATAAATGAGAATAAGGAGGACGAAACAAAATGAGATGAAATGGAAAAAGAAAAAATAAAATTGAAGTTTTGAGTACAGGTTGGATGAAGTATCTCATGTGGCTGTTGTACAATTTCGTGAAAGAGGACTAGTTTGCTTCTCTCAATTATGAATATTTCAATTTTTCACTTAGTCTATATTTTGTCCGTGTTCGCAATGTCACTGTTTTTCCTTTGAGTTTTCATTTGTTCGTTACCATTTTCTTGCATGCAAATTCTTTCTTTGATGTAAGGAGAATTATGTGCTAGAATCCGGGGTTAGATTAATGTGCACAGTGTGTGTTATTGGACACTGTTGCATGTGGGACAATTATGATACCTAGAAATAAGTATGATCTTCATCCTTTATATCTCTAAATGTAGGGGGCATGCTCATGAGATGGGTATTTAGATTGTAGCGCATCTTAAAGGCTTTCTAAAAGCTCTAGAATATACAACATACACTATGAAATTTCCTTTCACACTCTCATCTTGTTTACTCAACCTGATTTGATGAGATTCTTTGGAACCTGGGGATGCGTCCTTGGGATCTTTCTTTTCTTCTTTCTTCTGTGATGGCTCTTCCATAATTATTTACGTGGTGTGTTTACTTTCTGGAAGCCCTACGTTGAACTGCTGTGGATAATTATTGCAATCGGAGGTATCTAAAGGGCCTTTATTAGTTCTATTGGTAGCTAGCAAGCCTGTTATTAGTATCATTGGTCACCTAGCAAGTTCTTCTAAGCAGACGTTTGACACTGGGTATCTGTACCGACTGATGGTGTCCGACTTTGGATTGACTGTACCTGATGATTTCTGCACTTGATGTTTGTTATTAGGTGAAATTTTGCACCTTGATCTTCCACACCTGTTGTCTTCCCCTCATTTTTCTGTTGCTATTTGTCTACCCGAGTTTGATGGTGAGATGTATTATGATCCAAATGTGGGGTTTTCTTATTTCATGGGAACCAGATGATTGTTTGATAAACACACATGCATACTTTTTCTGTCCTTATTGTAAAACCTCTATGGGACATTCTGCAAGCTTTATTTGAGTTAATCACAATAATATTATTTTCATCGAGGTGAGTTCTTTCTTAATCACAATAACATGTTTTACCTTATTTATTTATAGTTACAAGCGCAAATTACAGTTCAAATACAATACCCAAACAAATGTCAGCACTGTCTCCTATCCCTAGGAGGTGTCACTATGCTCATGAAAGGAATTTTTTTTTTCAACAAGTTTATGGAAAAATTTTGCGGACTTTGAACATAAGATAATATCTTGTGCTAATATAATTTTAAAATATTAAGTTTAAGTTAAAATATTAGATTTATAAACATGTATAGTGACTCATAAAACTTCAAAATTTCTATTGGAACTTAAGAGTTGACTTTTGAAGTGTTCACAGTTTCATTTGTTAACTATTTTTAATGAAGTAAAATAAGGGGGGTATTTACTTATTCACATGTAGTATCTTAAGTAAATAGGACATTTACTTAAATGGTATTGCATGCAAACAAGCCACATGTGAATAACAATAAGTATCATATTATAAATAATAATAAAATTGTCATAATATGATATAAAAAATATAAAAAAACTAAAGAATAGCAAGCACTGTGCACGCTATCATAGCACAGCTATGTAGCGTGAGGTATATAGCTCATATAGTGCAAGCTATACGCACCATAGCAGTGTGCTATATAACGCTCCGATACTGTAGCATGCTATTTGCGCTATGTAATGTCCTATTAACAACACTGGTCCAATTTCTGCTACCTTTTTTTATCTAGCAATAGTTTAAAACATTATAGGGTTATAGGAGTATTTTCTAGACAGAAAAACATGGTAGACAATATTGCAATAGTGATGCATTAGTTCTTGATTGAGTGGTCGGCCAGCATGAGTCAAGTCCCTTGCTGTTTTATCATTTACTTATGTGAAAAATGGGTTAGAAAAGTCATGCATTTTTCTAACTTTGGATCCACTATATGAAACATCAACATATGCAAGAAAATTTAAGAATACACATCCATGCATGCACATAAACATGTGTGTGTGTATAGAACATCCCATTTGCTAGTCCTGTTCTGCTTGGTTGGTTTTTGTGTTACAATTTATTTGATATCTAGAAGGCTCAGATTCAAAGTGCATCACGATACTTTAGGAGTTCTTGGAAGCCTTAACCATGGATGACCACTTTTCCCCTGAAAAGGAGGTATAAGTTCATCCTTTTCAAGGACGAGGAGAATCAGAGTGCCAATGGCGCTGTGTCTTCCGCATTTTGTGTTTTATGTTTTGTCATTATCATGTCCTTCTGTTATACTAGTACTAGTTAATTTGGCAGAGAGATTGAGTTTCATGACTTTTTGCTTTAGCCTTATTTGTCATTTGAGAAGCCTGATTATGTTGATACCCTAAAGGGGAAGGATAAGTTTATAAGCAGATGTCTAGATTTGCTGGGGGGAATCTGGTTGCCTAGTGTTATGTGCATCTATTCTCTTTCTGTGAAGATGTTTCTCAGTGATCATGAGGTTATGTCAACTTGTGAAATGGTGGCTGTGGTATGCATATTGGTGTACATGGATTTTGGTACTATGGTGCTCATCATGTGGCAGTTAGATGGAGCTCCAACGAGAAGGTGTTGGAATTTAGATGGTGAATACCTCAAAAGAGGCAAGGGAAAGGCCTCAGAGGTATTGGAAGGAAAAGATAGAACATAATTCTTTATTCGGGAGTGGAATGTATATTACAACACCAGATTGAGAACAATAGTGACTAAAAGCTTATGTAGCCAACCCATGTATGGCAGAAGGCTTGGTTCTGGCTGATGCTCAAGGAGGGAAGTAACTGTGGCATGCTCAAGAAAACTGAAGGGTAATACTATATTGAATCCCTTAAACAGTCCGTTCCCCTGCATTTTACAGTTCCTAGACCTTGTTTTTCTATCCATCGCAATGTAGATGTTGTTTCTCCATTCATTGTAAAGTACTACCGAATTTTCTTGTATGTAGGATCGGTCACTCTTTTGTCTTTGTGGCCAGAAGTAGTTTAATAATAATGTATATTATAATTTATTGGAAACATAGAGGACGCCTTATTTGATCTAGTACACAAGTTAGACAATACTCCTTACCAGGGATATCTTTATCGATTATTTGAATTTGGGCTTTGTATTACATGAAGCTTTTGAGAAATGGTTGCACTTACTTTTGTTGAGTTCAATTGTGCAATTGGAAAGGGTGATTGACTTTGATATATTTTGAGATTGCAAGTGAAAACTGAAAACATAAGATAGATTGCTAATGGGGTTTGTCTATTGGGGGAGAGGCTTTGCCGTTTTGGCTAGACCACCGGAATCCGCTATCTAATTTAAGCATTTATTGTTTATGTATTTCATTCAGCGAACATGCAGTATTGTTGTATTACCTTCGCTGCTACACACGGAACTGTCTTTCTTAAGATCCCTTGATACACATACGCGCATGCATGCACTTGCACACAACTCAGGAGCCAATTTGTTGCAGAAATATGGATGCTTCACGCAAAAATGTCAGCAGCGGTGGAATGAAGTAAAAGTTGAAGACATGGATGATGTTCTGATGGATTATCTTGCCAAAAGATTTTTTTTCTACAATATTCTGCATAAATTATTAAATTCCATAGTAATTTCTTTTTCTCTGGGTTACACACGTATTATCACAATTGTAATGAGAAAAAATTTGTCTCATTTACATTGTCATTTATAAGAGGGTGGGTGTCACAGACACGTTTTAGATGGTTTAGACACAGAAAAGCGACTTTACTAAGAAGAAAGTGTTAGAAATGGATAAACATGTCACCTACAAGAAGGAGAGAAAATGCTTCTAAAGTATTAGAAGGGCATCATAAAAACATAATCTTGCTTAATTGGAGTTAATTGTTAATATGTCGGAAGATCGAATTGAATGATTACTTGTAATCCATGTAGAGATCCTGCTAACTGTAGGGGAAGACTTTGGCTTTACAGTAATGCTCTCAAACCCAGAAAGACAGTTGCATTAGTTAGTCACTGCAGTACAAAACTTTAACCGATATATTACCAGCGGGTGTGATTTCATTATTAATACAATACACCTTATGAGTCCGAAGTTAAGCATGTTTAGACAAGGACGGTATTAACAATGGATGACTTCAAAACACCAATGCAGATCTGGTGACGCCTGTTTCGAATAAGGCTGCTGAACAGACTGAATGGACCAAACACGGTCTGCCCGTTTTCAGTTTGTTTCTCATACAATGTAGTTCATATATATATGAGAGGCCACTGTTCATGTGCAGCTCAGCTAAGGTCACCCAAAGGTAGATATGGCCGGTTTTGGGTAAACTGAAACTGACGGCTCCAAACTGTTAATTCAGGTTTTCCTAGAACCAAAACCAAGAATCGGTCGGTTCTTGTTTTGGTTTCAATCTTAAGCCTCCAGAAACTAGACAAAATCATCAAATATTTTGAAAATAAAAAACTAAAATATATGAAACTATCCATTAGAACCGCCACTCCTAGTTGTAGTTTGACTGATAACAGTTCCCGCGGTTGTTGGCCCAGTTCTGATTAGAACCACCACATCAATTCTAAACCGGCTATGTCTACCCAAAAGGAACACGAAAGAGCTGAACCGAGCTGGTTCGCTTACGACCCGTTTATGTCTAATCCCAAATTGGCAATAAATACAAAGGAAAATATTTGGGTTAAGCGGTTAAAATTAGCCATAATCCTGGCCGTTTACATGAACTCAATTGGATGACGATGGTGATAATTCTACTGATCATCTCATTGGCGTGACTGGCTCTCTCCGGCAACTTCCCGTGTGATAAGGAGACTGCGAAAACTAATGTTCGCACCAGGATCATCATCTATTATGAGCCGTTCATCCTCAAGATGAATAGCTATTTACCACACCAACACATACCGCTTCAAATGAATCTACACCGTCCACTTTGTGGTGGGTAATACCGTTCATCTAGAAAATGAACGGCATCGAACATACGGATTGGTTAAGGCTGAATCTTTCGTTTTGGAGGGGACAGTTTCCACCTTGTGAACCTGATCTTCACTCTGTTTGAGACTGGACGGCCCTTTTTAAGGACATGCTTTTCTGCCTCCAAGCGTTTCATTCACAATACACTCTTTGTTGTGCGCAACTCACACTCACAGTATCTCCTTTGCCAAGCAGTGCTGTGGAACTCTCTGTGTGTGTGTCAGTACAATGGATTCTAAAAGCGCTACCATGCTATTTGCCCTCGTCGTCTTCCTGCTTATGATTCAGGTACCCTCTCTCTCTTTATATATATATATATATATATATATATATATAACAAGTTTTGTACATGGTCGTGTTCGTGTCTTGTTATTTCATGTTCATGTCAGAAACAAGATAACAACTAATGGCACTCATATTTTGGTTTTCCGTATTACAAGAAAATGGATTTTTAAGTTGTGTTCGTGTCAGGTATTATATTGCCAGACATTTGATGTTACGGGTCATGTTGGTGTTTGTTGCGTCATTATATGTCAGCCTAGTCACAGGCCTTATCTTTTCATGCCATTGACACGAATGCAACTTTTCATTTCTTGTTCATGTCAGGTTTTCCTGTCGTGCCTAAAATTCCACTCTTGGTTATGCCTAGACTCAAATCACTAAATAAGTTCATATAACTCGATGCAGTTGAATTCGGAAATGGGGACATCTACCACTGTTCATGGGCAGGATACTGGTAAAGCTCAACAGCAAACTGACATTGCTTCACCATGCTACTTATTCAAGATCGAGATCATTTCAAGAGAAATCTTTAGTTGATAATTCCGTTTTAATATGTGTATAATTACTTTTGCAGATTGCAATAAGCTTTGTTCGTATCGGTGCAGCAAGGCGTCGAGGCACAAGCTGTGCATGAGGGCGTGCAACAGCTGCTGTGAGAGATGCCACTGCGTGCCGCCGGGCACGTCGGGAAACAAGGATGTATGCCCTTGCTATGCCAACATGACCACTCATGGGGGCAAGCCTAAGTGCCCCTAATTACTCATCCTTAATCATTAGTTAAGTTTTATAAGATAATCTTTTATGTAGTCTGGATGCTGCAGCTCGTGAATAATAAAGCACCTCCTTCCAGTTTTTCTTGTGTGAGAAATCTCTGCGTGCGTGTGTATATGTGTGTATGCATGTCTGTTGTGTATTTGGAATTGCTTTTCTGTTATCTCTTCCATAACCAACCGTGGTAATTCTGCTATATCATTTGCAATGGTGGAAAACTCCAGTTGTAAGATTACCAAGGGGAAGATTATCATGCATAGATTGAAGAGCAAAACTCCAGATGCACTGGGTTGCGATCTCCCCCCTCTCTCCCTCTCACTCACACACACACATTTATGTCCTTTTCATAGCGTTTAACAAAATGTTACTAACTTGGTATTAATACGAATATATCATTTCTTCTCTTAGAAACAAATTAGGAGTGACACCAATAGAGGATAAATGAGAGAATATCGTTTAAGATGGTTTGAACATATAGAAAGAAGATAAAAAAAAGAACCCAACACACAATAGGGTTACGTGGAAACAAAGAATTCATCCGTTTTTTCTCTTATAAAAGCTTCTCCATGGGTAGCAGTGTATGAAGAATTTCGTAAGGTTCTTAAATGATATTTCTTTACCACGTCCTCATGAATGGCAGCTTAACTAGTATAAAACTAAAAGAGATTTCAGAATAGCAATTAAAGAAAAAGAAGAGATTTCAAATCCAAATCGATCTAATAACAAATTCACCAAAAGTCAGTTGATGTAGTGGTTGCTCATCAAACCGAAAAGAAACCCATTCATTCCACTTGGATCGTTCGCCAGGTTTCGATTCTGATCGGCTCCCCGAAATCTTCTCACTTGAAAGGGGATTGAGAAGAGACAGCGAGGCCACTCGTTTGCACCATGTGGATGAAGAAAGGCCTCATCTTCAAGATGAAGCGCTGCTAATCACCACTCTGGAGGTTGTGGAAATGGATCGATATGTACCGTCGGCTCATGTTTCCTTCTCTTTTTTGACAGATTAAAGAAAATAACGAATAAGATCCACACTTTGTTCTCTTGGACGTCCTCTCTTCAAGGACGCGTCTTTCCCTTCTTTAGTGAGAAGCTTATTTATATAAATAATTGCGCGCACATCCTTTATTTGAACGTATCTGCCTTGCAACGATTATTTGGTCTCTCTCTCTTTCTCTCTCTAAACAACGATGACTCCTCCTAAGGCAACAATGCTCCCTTGTCTCGCTCTTCTGATTATGATCTCGGTACTCCCTCTCTCTCTCTCACACACACACACATTCATTACGCAACGTACAGTTTGATCATAGAAGGGGGATGATATTTCTTGAGCTCTCGAATGGGGTTAGCTGCTCGACGTGTAAGCTTTTTGTTTTTTTACATAATTCATACTCTTTTAATAAACATAGAGCTTTAAAACAAAAAAAAAGAAAAAAAAGTAGAAATTAGTCTTGCTATCAATTCAATTCTCTCTCTTCTTTTTCTCCCATCAGTTTCTCCTTCCTCTTCTCCGACGTATTATTGACTTGGAAAAAAAAGGTAGAAATTAGTCTTACTAAAAATAGAGCTTTTATCTATTTTCCTTCAATAATATTTTTTAATGTCATGGTCTCTCTCAATGACTTGATTTCTCTCAAAATCTTATTTTCTTTAACCTTTTTGAACTTTGATTAATGATGTTCTTGATCTTTTTTGTTGATCTTTCGATCTAACGAAAGAAGCAATTGATGACCGATGATGAGATGCACCCAAGGCACATTTTACTTAAAACAAATGTGCCCACGATATATCGCTATTTGATGAGCAACATACCGTGAACATTTTATCCTAAATATGGCACTATTAAACCACGTCTTTCATGTGATTGATGATGAAATGTACTTAAGTGCATTATATTAAAAGGATAGATGTGTCTTGGAAGCGTAAGGTTGTCGCGTCTTCAATGCGTCACTGTTTAAAGGATAATACACGTTGGGTGTATTTTTTTTCTAGAAAATGTTCACAAAGAGAGAATAATGGAAGAGAAAATGAAAAAAACATTTAAAAATAAATAAATAAATAAATAAATAAATATATATATATAGTGAAAAAAGGTATGAATAGTAACACTACACCTTTTTATCATGTTTTGTATCAAATCTTGCCATGTCATTTGATATTCGATATTCATGTGAATAAGTCAATTCAAACACAACATGAATGTTTTTGTTTTACTTGTGCATATACGAACACAACTAAGGTAAGAGATCACCCTTGCATGGTGCTGGTCTCAAACCCGAATAAAGGACATAAAACTTTGTTAGACTTATTTAACATAGATTTACAAATTATGATAGGGTTCCGTAGAAACAAAAAATCGATGTAGCTGACTCCATCTAATATGAGAAGAAAAGGTTTAGTTGTTGTTGTGCTTATACGAACACAATTCTCGAGCTGTGCCATGTTGGGTACCAGTGTTGGATGTACCCCAAGAATTTTCTGTGTGTTGCGGTTGTGTCGTGTCTTACAAACACAACTTGATATTTATATGCAACTTTGGGTGCACAAGGTTGCTACACGTCCGGGTTTTCCTGTCTTGGTATGAGATTTGTTATTAATGAGATCCAACTCGGCCTTGGCCCATATTGGCCCCAATCAAGCGGCCTGCTGGCATGGGCCTGTTCTAGCTGGAGTGGCACAACATGAGTAAAAAAAAAATCTCCAAGTTGCCCATTCATACAATATACCCAGAAAATGGATTATCCAAGTTACTCGCTGGTACAAATTAATCTATAAGCTAAGGTTTATCAATAAGTTTAGAACACTATTTCAATTGACTGTTCAACCATCCTGCCAATCGCTTGGCAGACGGTTGAAGCGTGACCCGTTCCATTTATTTCTGAAAATTAAGTCAGCCTTCACCACCACCACCACCACAACAACAACAACTAAGCCTTTTTCCATACTAGACGGGGTCGGCTACATGGATTCTTTGTTTCCACAAATCCCTATCGTGTGCCACAACTAAGTCAGCCTTCACCAAGGTCAGAAATTGGTCTTAAGCAAATACATGCGCACTTGTGTATGAATCAAGTTTGTCTTCAATATCTAACTCTACCATTAATTGTATGCAGCTTGCTGGACTTTCTGAGGGAAGCAACATAGGTAATATATGCAATTAGCAACTTTCTCTCTCTCTCTCTCTCTCTATACCTGCAATTATTTATCCATTTAAAATAAGGATTTTGCAGATTGCAATGGGCTTTGCTCACATAGGTGCAGCAAGTCTTGGAAGCCCAAGATGTGCATGAGAGCATGCGACACCTGCTGCGAGAGGTGCAACTGCGTTCCGCCCGGAACCTCTGGAAACAAGGAAGTCTGCCCTTGCTATGCCAACATGAAGACTCATGGGGGGAAGTACAAGTGCCCATGAACATAAGTGTCCAATAGTCCAGTGCCTCGGGTCATGTGCCGCATCCAATGAGTTAAGAGGCTTAAGACATAGCAATTATGGATCTAAGTTGGGTTTTTTTAATACTTCGGCTTGGTTCGATCACAAACAAAACGATTGTGGCTCGAGCACAACTGTGTGCACCTTTTTTTTCTTTTTTTTGTTGAAGTATGCCACGAGTATCCAAAAGCCCAAACGATCCAGACTAATCCGGTTTGAGTCGGGCAGCCAACTTATGATAATGACAAAATAAATGTTTTTTATTTAATTCATAGTGTTGCTTGATATATTCGTTCCGGAACATGTACAGAAACGTGAAGAGGGTGCTTCTCGTCATAAATCGAAGTGCTTCGAGAAAGAAACTGATGCTGTTTGATAATATAAATTCGTTCTCAGACATGCTTGCGTATCCGAAAAGTGATTTGAACTGACACTGTTTACTCGTGTTATTGTTTTTTTTGTAAGAATGAATATATTTTAAAATTTTTAAAATTATACTCATTGTCACCAAAAAACGATCAATAAACCAGTCTAATATAAGCAGGATCTAATTTTCCAGGAAACACATTCTGATTTACATACAAAGAGCGAAAAGTGAGAAACTTATTTCCATGGGAACCATTTTTCTGAAGTAAAACAAACATCAGAGGGTGGACTCACACATTATGAGAATCCATCACCTTGTTTGTTTTAGATTAGTCGGAATCAGATTCATGGGAAAAAGAATCGCCTTTCGATCCCATGGAATCGAGTGAAGCAAATGTCTCCTAAATGGCTTGTGATCCAATAGCCATAGTTTCTCATTTGAGCACAGTGCCATTTCCTAACAAACTAATCTAGCTTACTCACCTGGGCTTGGATTGAGATGGATTGCTTATAGTTTTCTTTGTACCCGCAGAACAGGCCGTTGATAGGGCTTCAGCTTGTATATGCTAGACCTCTTTGAGCTTTGATTTTTTTTTTTTTGTATATACATGAACCTATTTTATCTCTTTCATTTGTAAAATGTGCAAGTTCTTATTTTAAATCGCTTTTTATTTATTTTGGGTAATTGTTGTTGGTGTTGTTGTTGTACAATGAGGAGGCCAGAGCTAGATGCACACCCCAAGGTATCAAACTCATGACCTTCAACCATCTAACATCCCTATTACCACACAAAGCACGAATCAAACACAAGCCAAGTTAGAAATATGCAACATGTACTGAATTGCTGAAATTAAAAAAATGAATTGGCATTATATAATAATGATCACTGAAAAATGATGTTCATATGAGAATCCGGCCGGGCATGCTTCCAGGCCGGTCCATTATCCAGCAGAAATTAAGAACCCGTGGTCGCAGTTCCAGGTCGGATCTCGCATATGAGAGAGCCTTTAGAAAGATGGTACGGTACGATCGACCCAGTTGATACAAGCTTAGGCTCTTCTTATGTCATGGGACCTCCTCTTTCTAATACCGTTTATTGTAGTGCATATGTATCATAATTTTTTGATATATACTCTCATAATAATGAGGTGTATCTGCAATCTAGTTCATTTGTGATGGGCATATCAAAGATGAGCTTAAGATCAGGCTTGTTGTTTGTGTGAATTTCTCTTATGTCACATATCATTTATGATCACGAAGGTGGCTGACTCACTTGAGAAAGGAACCGAACATGAAGATGAATATATGATCAGTGAGAATGAATTTCTTGTGAATAGGTATTGTTTGACAATTGTGTATTCTCACTCCATCATGTAATATTTTCGTTTTTCTGATAAACACACAAACATTCTTGAGTTTTTTACACACACACACACACACATATATATAAGTCTTTTGATGTGAGCCAAGTTATACGTATGTATCAGCAACGACCACGGACCACTCTTCTGCTAAAGTTTGCTGAAGCGGTAGGATTACATGTTAAGATATTATAACGTTTTTGAGTTACGTCATCTGGGAATTGATGTATGAAATTATTTATTCCATTTAATCGAGTAGCAAGTCATGGACTAACGTATGAAGGTACTTTGAAATGTCAAAAGGTAGAGGAAAGCCTCGAGAATGTTGAAACGAAAAGTATAAAATGAGATCTTTCTTTTCTAGAATTAGTTAAATGACACAGGATCGAGCAGACAAGCTTGGGTAATGAGTACACTCAATATAGTATACTCTTTCAGAGAAACTCATGGTTGGGAAATTGACCTTGAGCACCTGTTTTCTCATACTAGCATGGCTAGCTGATAATGTGGCCAATGGTATGTAGGGGCTGATCATTATCTTCAGATGAGCTTTTACTCAGAAAAAGATAATTTGTTCTAGTCAACATTGTACTCTGAAATCTTGGAAAACTGTATGCTTGTCAAGATGGAATGTTTTCTTTAAATTTCATTTTCTAGTCATACATGGTTATTTCTTTGTTTGTTTTGCTTGTCTTTAAACCTTCATCTGATGATTGTTGTTCCTCTTTCTCTTTTGCCTTTCAGGTTCTACAGAAGGAAGCAAAGCTTGGTTGATCTCCGAACAAGGTATTATAACCATAAATTTTGCTCTCTTTTCCGCTTTCTTTGTTTATTTTTTTGCGGCTTATTCCACCTTCAGCAGATGAAATATGTTTGTTAAGGATTTTGCTAGTTGCAGTTCTCAAAGATTCCTATTTGAAGCTAAGATTGAGCATGGCGCCTGCTATAGACGCGGATGATGTTCCTTCCTGCTCATTCCTCCAGAAATCCACACCGCTTTACCTATTGACAGGTTTTATATTTTCTTAAGCGAGACAACATTAAGTTGTTCTTTAGATTCAAACATTTTGCGCCATCTGAATCTGTTGGATGATTGTTTTTATTGTTCAAGGGCTATGCAAATGAAATATTTAGATTGATATGATGCTTTCTCAGAAACATTTGTAGTTAAGTGTTGTCTATTTGAAACTGGTGTTCATGTGCTTGGTATGACTAATCATTTAACACTGCTTCTCCTCATTTCTTCCCTGTGAAATTGAAGGTTCACGCAGACACTGAGGTTCATGCGGAGATGAAAATCGCTCGTTTCGTGAATTTATTCACTCTGTTCTGCGTTCCTTTTAGCAGTGGTGTGGAAGCTCATGGTTGTAGGTATAATTTGTTGTGCTTTATTACAAGTCTGCTCTGCAACACACCATCTGCTCATAGTTTTGGTGTCAATCAGGTTTCTTGAGTCTGTTATGAGGGGTCGATGGTAGTTCACCTTCCATCCATAGTCTTGTAATGTCGAAACGTTATTGACAGGGCTAGATAGTATCAAGGGTTGATATTAAGCTAGCTTCCCTCCTTGTTTATGCTTGAAGTGCAATCAAGATTGACTTCATTAAGTTGCTTGATATTGGGCTGGGAGAGCTCGAATCAGATCAATCTCCATTCAGCTCATGAATTAGTTCGTCAATTAGCTCAAATAAATGTGTGTCAATCCAAGTACATAAAGCTTTTAGAATATAAATAACTTTTATATTTATATCATATAGCTCGATTACCCCTTGATTATATTGTAAAGGAAACACAAATGATAAATCTGCATAAATCTTATTATGAAATAAATCTCAAATTCTACAAGAAAATCTGAAATTTGGGAGTTGGAATTTATTTCCTTGCAGTCTACTAAAATCTTGCTATCAACATTAAGTTTCCTTAGTTATATTAATGAGTTTTCCTTAGTCAATAGTCTTGCTTTCCCAATACATGAATGTCAATTCTTGTCTCCTCTCTTTCACCTTCATATATAACAACTTGCTTTGTACTAATGGTCTCGCCATTTTGGTTTTGCATAGTCCTTGTTGATCAAACCTTTTGCCATTAATAATTTCATTGAATTGGAAAGCATTAGAGGTTGTCCTTTGCTGTTGGATTCATTTTTTCCATTCCCATGATACATATAAATTTATCATATCACATATATTAAAATTTGATAACTTCATCCATTTTCGTGAGATTGAAAATTGTTGGCTGCCTCTTTTTCTGTTTAATTTAGCCTTTCTATTCTCATGCCATCCATATTTATGTGTGAGCCATCCTTCATGGTGTTTAGCCTTATGTATGTCATGTATACATTATATATAGCTATATATATTACATAGATATAACTAATATGCATGGTATTATACAAAACCACACTCCCTCTCATAGTGAGTAGCTCAGCTCATTCGTACCCTTGATCGTCCAAATCGTGAGCTGGTTTTGGATTCGATAGGCAGTTTTCCACTGGGTTTATATCAAATCCAAACTCAATGAGTATTTTCACTGATTACTTACATACCGAACCCAATTGGTTGCTCCAAAATCTACATTCTGTTTACAGCTTTTTACCCCAGAACCAAGTCAGAATTGCAGTTATCATCCAGTTTGGTTTTGGTTTTGGTTTTGGTCTGGACCCGACCCAACAAGTTTACATCAATAGTTCCTAAAGTACGAAACAACATGGCCGTTGAATGCGGTCCATCTTGCTGATGAGCGCCATCCAACGATCCAGAAATCTTCCGCATCTTCACTCTTCAGACCAATTAACGGTAGCCACGTCAGATTAGTATCCACGTGGCGAGATATGGTTGGTGGAAATGGTTACATGGACGTGTCGTCAACGACGAAGCGAGAAAAAAAACCACGGAGAGAGAGGGGGGGAGAGAGAGAGAGATAGAGAGAGACTTAGACGCTGGAAAACGTGGCTCCTCCAGTGAGGGAAGGATCCCTCTCCTCCTCCTCTGCGCCATCGGCGGTTTACCGGAGGAAGAACGTGTCTTCTTCTTCTTCTTCCTCTTCTGCTTCTGCGCCCACAAGGATCGTCTACAGAGGGTCCTTCTCCCCCGTCGTCCCTTTCTGGCAGCAGAATTGGTTCCTTCTTACGCTCTTCTCAATGGGCGCTTCCCTTCTTGCGCTTTCCGTCTTCCTTCTCCTCAATCTTGACTCCGATTTCTCTTACACTGCGCCTGCTTCTGCCACTGCTGAAGGCGTCGAGGTATGATCGCGTTCTTCTTGACGATCGATTCAAATTTCCTTTCAATGAGAGTATTTGACTCTTAGGATTTCATCCATTTCATTTTATGAGATAATTTCTTCGTTATTTCCACCTTTTTATAGTATTCTCCTGGATCTTGCAGATCACGTACGGGTCGGTTGTGAAATTGATGCACGAGAGAACAAAGTTTCGGCTGCATTCTCATGAAGTGCCTTATGGTTCCGGAAGCGGTCAGCAGTCGGTTACTGGATTCGCTAATGTTGACGATTCCAACAGCTACTGGGTTCGTCGCCTCTTTTATTCCTTCCTCTTGGCAATTTCCTCCTTTTCCTCTTTTCTAGCTTCACTTCTCGGATGTTTTCTGTTGAAGATATTAATCAAATTGTATGCATTAGTTTAGTAAACGGTTATTGATCGGTAATGTTGTTCAAATCCAGTATGTACGATTTAGAGATTGAGGTCTCGGCTAAAATCGAGCTTATTACTCGGAATTTTATAACGGCCCTTTCCCTTAAAACTCTGAATGCTTCTTTTTTCTTTTCATTTCTCATGTCCCTTTTGTTGAGGTATTCTGGATTTCGGCCTAGTCCTAATGTGCTGAATCTCATCCCCAAAGTATTCTGTTATATAAGACGGTTGTTATGCTGTGGAGCTTCCGAGTTTCCTTCCATCTTTTTGTGTTCAGTAATTAATGCATAGGCTTGGTGCCAAATATTAATCAAGTTCAAATTTTCATCCGTTTAGAGTGAATCTCGACTAGCAAACGCCTTTAAGGGATCATATTAGGTCTTTCATTACTAGATGTAAACGTTGTGACATCTGCCTTCCATAACCGTAGTATAGCTGGCCAATGTCCGTGTGTATGTATTTATGTATGTATATACACCTCTTTTGTTAAGTTGCTGCAAGGAATTGAAATGAAGTATAGTTAGATTATAGGGATGATCAGGTTAAAGGGTTCCTACAATTCCCAAGAAATCCAATCACTGCCTTTACAGGTCAGTAACTTGAATGTCACTGCAAAGCTCAATTCCACGCTTACTTGCATCTCTTTTTTGGTTATAAATTAGAGGTATTTTAAATGACATAGGTTCTAAATGCAGAAAACTATTTTGTTTTTTCTGATATCTTTGGTAAGGGAAACAGAAAACTAGAGAATGTGGTACCTTCTTAATTTCTAGGAGGAAAAGAAGGGTTGATTTGTCTCGCATTTCTAGGGTTGATGAGAGAAAAGAAGTAGTTCCTAATATTAAGGCATTTATCATTGAATTTTCAATTATTCGAGCTTCAACTTCAAGTAAATCTTTTCACCATTTTAAGATGTTTTATATTTTATTCATTTTAGTTCATAAATAATTTACTGGGCTTTCCATCTTTATTGGCACATTGCTTGGGTCCAACATTCCCAATGTTAGTAGTCTGGAGAGCAACCATTTAAGGTTTTAGAGTGAATTAGTAGGTTCTTTTTCTTTCTGATTTCCGGATTCCAGAAAACCCAATGTTAATCAAGAAACTAACTTGAAAGAAGCCATTGAAGATGATAAAGTCATAAGATGTTTCATTCTTCCGATCAGATAATTGATAGTTTCCGATGTTGACCTTCTTGGTTGGTCCATTAATTTATATATGTCTGTCTATGCTGTGATAGAGGGTAAAATGAGGGAAAATTGGTTTAAGATGGTTTTGATACGTAGAAAGATGACCAAAGAACGCTCCCATCAGAAGATATGAAAAAATGATTGTGAAAATATTAAAAGAGGAGGAGGACGACCACCAAAGTGTTGGAAAAAACTATAAAAAATGTTGAGTTAACTGCTACCATGACACATGATAGGGCTATGTGGAACAAAGAATCCATGCAGCCGACCCCATCTAGTATGGGAAAAGGCTTAGTTGTTTTGTTTGTTGTTGTTGTCTATGCTGTAATAGATATTTCATAACTTGTAAAGTTCATAAATTACGTCACAAGGCATCCTGAATTTGTTCTGCTTATCCTTTTTATACATGAATATACAAATTCTTTGGATAATTTCCATTGCATTACTGTTTAGTGTTGTGCTTGCTATTGACCACATAACTCACATGATTGCTTGCTTTTGGTCTTCTCTGTTTTTAATGTCAATAATCACTTTTTCCTCTACCAACGGTGAATTTTATAGATTGTGAGACCTCAGCCTGACACGCCAGCTAAACAAGGGGATCCTATCAAAACAGGGACTATCATCCGCTTGCAACATATGAGAACCCGAAGGTGGCTTCACAGTCATTTGCATGCATCTCCTATATCGGGCAACCTTGAGGTCAGAACCATAGTAGCTCATCTTTTTACTATGTTCACGATTCATACTTGGAACATTATTTTCCATGCTTCAAATAGAACCTCTATTTGAATATTTTACTGAATTTCCTGAAACTTGTTAAATAATGTTCAATGTGGGCATATGCTACCTTTTATTGTTGTTTCCTAGACCATCAGCCCTTTTGCAGTAAGGGGATATCTCAAAGTGTGATTGCTTCCTTCATACATTTGCTGGTGATAGTAGATGTCTCCATTAAGCAAGCCATCTGTGAAAAGTTCGCTAGTTGATGAAAGTTTTGGTGCCCTTGTGATGTCAGATTCAAACATCTAAACAATTCAAACATTACACATGAATATGTAATGTGCCTAGTTCCCTTGTGTGCTTTTATGAACACACACATGCATGCACAAATTGCAAATTTTTGGCCAGACTTTAGTGGTATACACTGTGACCGTGCATCTTGAATCTGCTCCTTTTATCAAGTGATCTGGGAATCCTTGCAGGATGTAGTATCACAATGATCTGAGAATACTTGGTTCTGCATTTTAAGAGTTTCTTGTGATATGTTAAATACAAACTATTATTCATTTGGTAATCTAGAGTTCTTTTGCATTCCTGTTTGACTGAATAAATTGTGAACTGTTTATGTGAAGGTGAGCTGCTTTGGAGGGGATGGGGACTCGGACACAGGAGACTTCTGGAGGTCTCTCTCTCTCTCTCTCTCTCTCTCTCCCCTGAAGGTGATTATATGTGTGTATTTGTACATCAGGCTTGAAATCGAGAGTAGTGGTAAAACTTGGAGACAAGATCAAAGGATAAGACTCAAGCACGTTGATACTGGTGGCTATCTTCATAGTCATGACAAGAAATACAGCCGGATAGCTGGTGGCCAGCAAGAGGTATAGAACCATGACTTGTCCATATCAGAATATTGTTTACCATGTAGGTTGAAGTGTTCCACCATCCTGATTGTGCTTGTCGCTGCTGGGTTTTTCTTCACAGGTCTGTGGAATTCGAGAGAAGCGTGCAGACAATGTTTGGCTTGCGGCAGAAGGGGTGTATCTTCCAGTTTCAGGAGAAGCTGCATCCTCCTGATTGCATGCACATATGTAAACTATATACTCTCCTAACAAGAGGTGCTGGGGAGGGGTTAATGGGAGAATGACTTGTTTGGTAGACGAAATTTGGTCTCATATTACACAGGGGTATGGTTTTTGGTGTTTAACCCGTGTTTGTTTGTGCCTTATTTGCTACACATCCCTCTAGCTTGAAACTGCCCTGCTACTTTTAGTAGATTTTCTCAATCAGTATAGCAATTCTTGGTTTAGATCTTTGAGCTTAATTATCACTTAAACTTGTCTTTTAATTTTATAAGGAAGTGCCACTTAGACTTAAACTTTTATTATGTGCTTTACCAGCGCTGCCAGTTAAATTTCATAGTCCGCCTCACATTTTGACCTTAATGGGATCTGAGGCTTCATGTGTATGAAGCTGTGCTACCATGGTTCTCGCTTCCGTTTGGGGACAGGGAAGCATGAAGTCAGTCTCTTAGTCCTCGTTTTGTGATAGAGGCACAGTGTGGATACTCGATGGAACTTTACAATCCCTAGATGTTAAAGAAAATAAAAAAAAACGTGATCTTGCTTTCCTGAAGTTAAAATGCTAATTTAGCACACGGTTGAGCCCAACGAGGACTAAGAGTACCTAAGGCAGTCAACCTCACTTAGTGTGTGAATTAGCTTGGTTTTGTTGATGTCACAAAAAGCCCTCTCGTAATCATACGCTCATGCAGTTCCAAGCATGGTTAGAGGGATCAATCTCCGTGGACTTGTGTGCCTTCCAAACTTAATTTGTGTGTGTGAATTGGGTTCTAGAGACTTCGCTTGTCTGCGTGCTATTTGCACTTTTTGATCTTTCTCTTGGTGCACCTCCTGAACAACCTCTCTCTCACTCTCTCTTTGACTAGAGAGGAGAAAGAAGAGGAGACGAGAAGGCCTGCTGGAGGGACCCAAAACCTGGGCTTATTCTACGTAAACATAACCACGCCAACTCGACTACTTGGTTCTGTAGATGTATGTGAAAAGTGGTGACTTTTATATCGCAGGAACTCCTGAGAAGAGTTTTGGCTCGGAAGTGGAAGACGAAACAAACAAAAGCGAAAGCCCAATTTTTGACTTAAATGAGCGAGGATTTTATTAACAATTAGCATGTTTTGCCAATTCCTTTCCTCAGATTCTAATCTGTTTGTTCTTAAACAAGTGAACGTGCCAAAACGAGCTCTTATGTAAGCAGAAGAGCGAGCCACAAACAGCCCGTGTTCGGTTTTGTCCAGCTCATTTGGCAGCCCTACATGATCTTGAATGATAAGCAAAGTGGCCATAATAAACAACCATTACTGTCGTGATATGACTAAACCAATTGGTCCACACGGTTTTGAAAAATCCACCCTGTAGTTGTGCGTCAATCTTGACAGCGGCTACTCTTAATTGTCACCTCACCTCTCTCTCTCTCTCTGGAAGGATCTTTGAAAATGGATTGATTACATAGCTTCTACTGGAGTGGGAACTTTGACACAAACGTCTCTCTGCTCGTGCTTCATGATTCTTGTATCACCTCGACAGAAGAAAAAGCATTACTTGTTTGTTTTTATGGAATGACGGAACAGTGGTTAACCACGTAGAACTAAGAAATACATTGTTACCTAACCAACAACGTAAAAGTCTCTCCCTTTAAAGAATGACAGGTGAAGGAGAAACCTATACTTCAACGTGATTAGGTAAAGATCCTTCTAAACCTACACACACAGACGCGTCATGCACACACACACACACACACCTCCCTTGGTATATTGAAGATTTCACCACCATGCTTCCATTTGCAGTCCCTTGATATACAAGGTGGTGTTGGGTGGATTGCTATTAAATATATAGCACCCCTGTTAATGAACATAAGGCCTAAATTTATTAGTTATTTTTTGTAATCTGCTTAAGCCAGTTTCACTGTAAAATAAGGGGCACACTCTGTGCTCTAAACCTTGATTGCTTTTGTACCTTTGAACTGTGTAAAGTCTTAAGGCGACGGCCCTTCTTTTGAGGGCTTATGCTGGCATTGGCTTATGTGCATGTAAATAATAAAGGGCAGACACCCAACAAGATTACTACTGGTATAAGCCAACTGCTTCTCTAACACTCTTGGATTTAGGCTAAACCAAACCTCTTGTAGTTCGGCTCTCTTTGGCTCATTGCTCACCCATTCATGATCGTTTAATTAACTCATATAAGCACAAGATGAACATGATATGTTTGGCTTGTGAAAGCTTGTTAAATGACATTTTTTTTCAAAATTTTCTAAATCATGCCTTAAGATAATTGTATTAGGGTATTTAAGGTAAATAAAAAATCCTTTAAGCATGAACTTTGTCACGAAGAAAGATTTTAGGTAAATAAGGGGCCATTTAATTAGGGTATTTAAGGAATTCACTCTCCCAACTAGGTTTAGCTCAACTTGTCTGATGAATTCACCCCAGAGAAAATGTGCATTTTTTAAGCTAAAATTATTCCTGCTCAACAAACCAGTCCACTTCGGCGACTGGATCCTTCCTTTACAAGACCTATGAGATAAAAACGCCAAGCAATGCACTAATTGTCAAACGTTTCAAATTCTGAGCAATCATATTTATGTTTCTTCATTGATAGTGAGTGTTTTAATACCTTCAAAACACACACACACAAAAACACACACATATATAAGGCATCTTAGATGTATAATGCGTTTTAATGTATAATCTTATACAAACATCTCTACCATTTTATTTTTTAGATCGATATGTATTAAATGCAAGTACAACGGTATATTTGAATTAAATTTTTATCATCGATCTCAAAGATCAAATAATAAAGATATTTATATAAGATTATGTACAACCAAAATATATTATACAACTACACACTCTCTCTCTCTCTATATATATATATATATGTATAATATTGTAGACACAAAATTTTTCACTCCAAGCTTATGTAGAGACTTGAAATAATAATTTCTTATCTACACGATGCGTGAGCGTGCTAGTTAGTTTGTAAAAACTAGCAAAGTGTTAATAAAATCTGACTTTTTGGCGATTGTGGCTAAGCGGACTCTTTTCACTTTAGGCCTTCTTGAACCGACGCTCAAGGGTCAGTGTAAGTGCTTAAAACTTTAATGCTATAGGTAAAAGACTCCAATTCACGCGAAGATTTGGTGTTTTCAAAGAAGGAATGAATGCACTTGATTTAAAGCTTTTGAAATGAACAGGTTATGAAAAACAGAATGTTCTATTTTGAGGCCTTATTTTTTGAATCAATTTCAGTGTCTTACAGTCCTCAAAAAATTACCAAAATTTAATAGGACCTAACATGTGGTAATTTAGAGTTGTATTGAAGCAGAATTAAATCCTAGAAGTACCAGAACTGTCCTGTCATAGAAATACATGAGCTCAAAGATGAGCCTGTATGTTAGTGATATGAGTTCCAAATTTAGTGAATTTTATCTTGATGGAAATCTATGGAAGTTACCTTTCTAATGAATCAAAATTTAACTGATTTGAAGGCCTATAGACAGAGTTATGGGATTAAATCCCAAGCTCTGTTCTACGAAAACAGAATGTTCAGACAGTGGACAGACATTAACCTGATTTTGCACAATTTTAATTACGTAGTTACACGACCCTAAAATTCTTGAAAATTTTATTATGCGTGAGCTTGTGTGTGTACAAAATTTTGGATTAATTGAAGTAGAGATTCAAGAATTAAAAATACAGCATGCAGAGATGCAAAAGTTCAATTTAAGGTTTTTAAGAACATATGTGATGCAAACTCACCCGAAATGAAATTGCAACAACACAACCTCACGAATTAAAGTGTTGAAAGTAAATGAATGAAAATATTTGTATAAGCTTAAGCATAGAGGGGGTAGAGAGTATAGAGTGTTTATAGAGTATATTGGGGTAGAGTCGCATAAACAAACACATAGAGTGCATGTGTGTGAGTGAAAATTCAGGAAGATAATGGAAATTCAACAATTCTAATCACTATTATAACACGGGGAGAGACAATGCTCCATTAATACAACCCCTTTTCAATTGAATCAATGTAGAAAAAGGATTAAAATCGAAGGATGAAAATACTTACAGATTTTGAATCCAATTGGCCTGAATTCCAAGAGTGGAATCCGATCTTCTTCCTTCTTGAAGACCTCTCAACTCACTTGCACTCAATGGCTAACACTATCCCACTCCCTTTTCCTCCTAGCTAAGCTTCTTGCAGTCCACGATTTTGATTGTGCAACACTTCCTCTCTCAGCCCAAAACCAACCCTTCTCTCTCTCCTAGCTAGCCCCCAATTCCCAAATGTACAAGATATGGAACCCGCCCCCTCCTTGGCCCTATTTATAGGCCAAGGGGTTGGTTCTAGGCCCTTCTTTGGGGTGGGTTGGATGATTTCAAATCTAGCTCCTTGATCCATATGGTGGTCCCCTTTGTGATGGAATAGACCAGTCCCATGTGGGCTGGTTCCTAGACTTGGATCGGCTCCTTTTTGGTTCAGCCGGTTGCTCTATGTTTGGCCGGTCCATGATGCTATCAACCCATTTTGGCTTGATCATATGACTTGATCGTGGCCTTACAAATTCAATCCCATAAACTCAGTCTCTTCTATGATGATATGGACCAACCCCATGTGTGGGCTAGGTCCTTAGGTAGGTTCGGTCTTGTCCAAGTTTAATTGGGTGCGCCTCCTTGCTTAGCCGACCCATGATATGAACTTACTTTGTTGTAGCTCGATCACATGATGACTTCTTAGTGATTCTTGCAAACTTTTGAATTCATATTACTTAGATATAATATGGTTCATCTTGGCCGTGTATATGTAGTTAAATTGCATCTTTTGATTTGGACTAATTCATCATAAGCTCGACCTGTGCATTTAAATTTGAATTGCCTTGAAATGAACCGCCTGGTGAAGCTTATTCAATCCATGATTCTAGACCAATCCATTTGTGATCTTCGTCTTCTTTTGATAAGCTTCAATCTTACTTGTTTTACCTGACTCGATCTTTCTTTTGCTTTCTGGAATTGATCTTGATCTGGACTTAGATTGTGTCTCACCTGTTTGTCTGCTTTGTTTCGAAATTCATGAGCTTTTTAACTTAAATTTAAAACCTTTATTTTGAAATATTCCAAAAAAAAACTTTAAAAAATTGGGGTTTTTGAATTTAAAGGTTTATAAAGGCTTTAAATTGACTTTCGAAATTGGGAGTTTTGAAAATATTTCAAATTTTGGGTGTTTACAAATATTAAAACCATGTCCTTTCCACTTATGACATGTTCACTCATAATGTTCTATTGCTTTTCGGTAGTATAAGTGTACTTAAATTTTTTTTAGAGTTTCTAACAAGTATGAAAGGCCAATATTATTACACTCACCCTCCAAAAAAACAATGACATGAATGTAGGACATCAGTTGTAATTGTCTTTGTGGTCTGGTTTTTGTTTGTCTCGAGCATGAAGCTAGTTTGTAGCTTGTGATTAAATGCCAAATAAATTAAATCCTCTCAAATCTTCATGGTGGGTTGGTGGGGAAGCAGCTGCAGAGAAGTTACGCACGCAGGTGAAGGAGAAATCCATTGGAAAATCGAGGACCTCATGTTAGAGCATTGGTCTTCCCAGGCAGATAAGATAAAAAAACAGAAGGTATGCAGGCCGTATTCCGAAATATATAATATCTTGGTATACAAGCACTTTATGAAAAGTATCTTTTCCCAAAGAAACGTGAATGTTCATCTTTGTTTCAATTGAAAGAAAACTAAAGCCTGTTCATTCTCATACCGCAGCTACCAAGCCCAAATAGGGAAGAAGAATTGCTATAGGTAACCAACAAAAACATTATATAAGGGATTTTTTTTGTCATTAGTGCACCAAATTCCATAAGAACTTGGAAACCATGTAAAGGGGATTTATTCAGAGTTTTCACCTACTCTCAATTAGAGATGGCAATCTCTATCCACGTAGTCTCATTACTCCTTGCTTAGTCATGTTTCATCATTATTTTTCAAGGGCATGTTTCCAAAGCCTTCAAATTTTAAAAAAATATACTTATGCCATTGAAAATGAATGGATACGTAAGAGGTGCGCAAAATCTAGTTTTCCTATATATAACATTATCTTTTTAAGTGCTAGCAAATTAAAACAAATCTAAACCATCCATTTTTAGTAATGGATAGTTGAGATTTAAAATTTAAAAAGTAAATGTGTTCAGGTGAACAAATTGTACCTACAAAAAGTACAGATATACTTTTTATTTTATAGATTCAAATCTCAATTATCGATTACTAAAGATGGATAGTTGTGCTAATACTTAAAGGGTATTAGCATATGCCCTACTCATTCTCTTTCTCTCTTTCTCTCTTTCTCTATATATGTATCATGTATATCTATACACGCACTAAGTATATATTTTAAATGTATATATGTATATTACATATTACAGAAATATAAATATGTATATATATATACTTATAATCACTTCTAATTTAATAATATGGAATACCATATAGTAGTTTTTATATTTTATGTAAAATATATGATATAAACTAAATATTCCTTTAGAAAGATTTGTACAAGTTTAAGTGGGCTTAGAGTGAGTGCGGGACAGGTGCTTGGTTTGACCCCCAAAACCTAGGGATGTTCATGGGGAGGAGATCCCCACTCTCATGAGGACCTGCCCCAAATGGGGCAGATTTGAAGAATGGAAATGGGGACGGGGAGAGTAATAAAATTTTTGATGGGGATCGGGGTAGGGAATGGGGATAGGAGGTTCCCACTCTGTGAATTCGTTCCCAACCCTACAAAGTTAGGTCTATTTAAAAATAAAACAAATTATAAGAGAAAATAAATAAAAGAAAGAGTTACTTTTTGTTATTAATTTGTGAACTCATCGTCATCCTCTACATTTCAATCGTAATAATATGTTCTAATTTAGATATATTTTGTATAAATTAGGTTTCATCGGGAGCTCCAACTTATGTTTTAGCATTCCTCTTTCACAGTATGGAGATGGAGGTATTTTTGGTCCCCAAAATGGGAGTAAGGTTTTGATGGGACAAGGTTTTGAAATGGCAATGGGGGTGGGATTTTGATCCCCAGTCCCGTCCCATGAACATCCCTTTACCCCACTCCTTGCAGGTTACTGTCAGTAAAAGAAAAAATCATGGATTTTTTTTTTGTTTAAATGAAGTCTTGGGATACGATGATAAATAACATTGACTATTATATAAATCAAAACTTAAGATATTATGGGACAAATGGACCTTTCCACCATAAGAACGTTGGTCTTAAATTGTAGGTGAGAACTAGAAGAGATATATATAGCACGCCACACTACACCCGCATCACAAATGGCTTTGAGACGAAGGCCATATACCTAATGTATGTCATAATTGTATTCTTTTCACTGTCGCCTTTCCGTTTTTTCTTGTTAGTTAGGAGAGAGAGAGAGAGACTTACCTCTGATCACGTTAGGCCTTTAGGTTCGATTAAGAGAGATCAATAGTTAAGATTGATATGGAAAAGTACTTTGCACTTAAAAAAATATAATTCACTTTTCTCTTTATGGATCTAAATTAACAAACTGTTGGCTTTTGATCGGATGATCATGACTTAGGAGCTTGTTCAGCGTGGCATTCCTCTCTCTCTCTCTCTCTCATATATATATATATATGAGAGAGAGAGAGCTTGCTAAGTGTGACATTCCACTCTCCTTATACACACACATATGTGTGTGTGTGTGTGTGTGTGTGAGAGAGAGAGAGAGAGAGAGAGAGAGAGAGAGAGAGAGAGAGAGAGAGAGAGAGAGAGAGAGAGAGAGAGAGATGCTCACTCATTTACCAGCTACTAGAAACACTGTGCATGGTACCAAACACAGCAGTGCCGGCAGCAGATTCAACTCAGCCTTAAATTTGCTTGCATTACATAGTTTAGTTTAAGGCAACCCCAGCCAAATTCAATTTGAACCACACAAAGGGGAGGTGCAAATGAATTTTAGATCATGAAGCTATGAACCCTTAAATGCAGTGCACCCATAGCATAAAATTAAATATAAAAATGAGATCCAAGTTTCCGACTATGACCCATACGTCCTTCCGATATCCATTGACGTTTGAGTTGGAATCTTTGAAGAAAAAAAGCACCGGAATTAAGTGGAACAAATTCTGTGATGTTCTCTTACCAACTCACACTCTTTGTGGCAAAGCTGAGGTCTCACCCAAATGGTAAGTTAAGGACATTTCTTGCCAGTGGCTTGGTTTTTCCAATTCTAGCAGAAGCTTTTTCCACATTCGATCGACCCCTCTCATGACCTGAGATATTCATGGGGATCGCAATATTGAACTTACCCGACCTGAACGGGGCGGGGAATACCTGACCCAATCAGGTTCAAGTTTGCATATGGGGAGATAAGATGTCCTGACCCAATACTTGGCTCAACCCATATCCAACCTATATATATATGCCCCATTTTCGCCCTGTACCTATTAGAGAAAAGAGAACCCATACCCGTGCCTGTTAGAGAAAAGAGAACCCGTACCCAAGTTGGGTATACCCGTCCAATATCCGCTTCGTTGGCATGCCCAGATATTTTGGGTGCTGTATCTTCTGGTGCCTAATCGCAAGTGATTTCTTTCTTTGTATCTTTGGGTACACTGTCTATCGGGTACCCGACCCATAATGGCTGGTTCAGGACATGCCAATAAAGTTGATTTGTACACATTCACTGAATCGCGAGCCCGCTAAAAGATGGGACCAGCCCATCATGAAGACGTGACAAGGGGAATGACTGCTCTGAGGTATATAATTCTTGGGTATAAAAGATGCAGTCCGACTCGTCTTAACTCGATAGTGGTCAGGCCCGGGTGTTGCTAGTTTGGAACTGTGTGGACTATCAGGACCTAAACGCGTTTGCTTTTGGCCCCACTCTGTTCCAACCCAAAGTCTCGATTTTTTATATGGTAATTTCTTAACATTTCATATATATAGAATTACGAGGCTCATCTGCTCAAATGAGAACCAGAGTTTTAGTTCCGTAGGCCAAACCTCGCAATCAAACATCCTCCAAAGGGTGGAGAAGCGGTTGATTTCTTTTCCTTCATTTTGCTACTCATTTCATATGCATGGCAATGAGGCTGGTGGGACGGGTACGCATATGTACTGGGCCCCATACCCGAATCTTAATTACCTGACTCGGATGAGTATGGATTTAGCTCTTCTTTTCATGTAGGCATGAGGCAGAAACAAGGGGATAAGCCATTATCCCAACTCTAATCTTATTAAAATTAAAAGTATTTTAGATTAAATTCCAAACTAATTTAAAATTATATATACCTATGTATATGTATGTTTTATGTTTTTAAAATATTTATATTTATGTATATTAGTTGGGCAGGTGGATACTACTCACCGTATGTATTATGTATTTATATATGCACAAAGGGCACGAAGCGCGTCTCCTTTGCAGAGGCGATGCACAAGGCCGGCATCTCTCCTTCGTAGTATAAGTTTTTTTTTTAAATTTAAATGTGTGTGTTAATTAAAAGGGTATGTCTTAAGTAACAACCACAAAATATGTAAGGAGAGCCCGAACTTAATCTCTAATTGAATTATTCAAGTCATGGTGTGTGGTCGTGATACATTGGCATTTATTACAAGAAATTATTTTGTTACGTTGATTGATGCTTCATTTTTTTAATTATGATATAGTCGGTGGGGTAGGCTTTCAATTTTTCAATTTTTTTAGAAATTTCAATACGAAATAAAAAAATTTCAAAATTTTGAATGAGACAACAACGCACACCACATGTGTGTGTGTTTAATGGATACACATTTTCATATTTCAAATATTGGAAAATTTTCGTTTTGTTCAACCAATGCCATCGTTCCTATGTGTATCCTGGTAAGTTGGTCGTTTCACAGCTTCGATTCGTGTCCATGTCAATAAAGCTCCATCAGTGGATTTTTTCATTGGATTGGCATTTAATTTTGAATCGACTCACTTGATGTTGACGATCCCAGCTCATAGCACATCTCAAACATACACATATACGTAAATATCAATGTCTACATTATGATGACTAAGGGTCTTCGTGGTCCGGTTTTAGCCTCAATCCTGGAGAACCAAACCAAACCATTTAGTCAATTGAACCAAACCGTTGCTACCGGTTTGATTCAGTTCGCTACCATGGTTCCATATATTTTATGTTATGCTAATACGTGACAGTTGTATTGTATACCAAATAATCAATATGAATTAACACCATATCCAAATAATGTTAGCATAAGTTAGAAAGTTATAGCATGTGCTACGACAATATACACACACATATTGATAAGTTTGTTATGGCTCATTTCTAAACTTAGAACCGTGAACCGAGCTACGACATCTTTTTCCGGTTAGAACCAAACCCAACCTAACAATTTAACATTCCGAAGCGGTTTGGTTTGGTTTCGTCGGTTCCTTCAACACCCCTGAATCGTGACCGGTCCAATACGGCTGCTCTCTTATCGTGCAATAGGCATTGACGTCCGTACCAAATATACGTATTTTTTTTTGTACACAACAATTACATTTCAATTTATATTATATTTTAATATCACAAAGCATATGCACGCATATTGCGGCGGCCAGTGCTGAGCATACAGGACCAATCAGGGTGGGCTTGCATGCCGAGCAGAGCCCACATTTGCATACCAGCCAAACTCGACTTAAGACTTAGTTAGATATGCCAAGCAAACCAAAAGAAGCTCATTTTGTCGGTTAGGTTTCCGAACCGAGGCGATTCAAACAATCAGCAAATCGTCTCGTCTCGTTGAGCCGCCCCACATGTCATAAGAAGCCAAGCATGACGTCATCAAGCATAGTCAACTAACCATGGTTAAGAAATTGGGTAGGCTACGACTTAACCATGGTTAGTTTTTCTTTGGCCCTATAAAGCGGGAGCCGTGGCGCCATTGGTAGTGGTGGTGGATGTGCTTTCTTGTCTTCCTTTTCAATTTTCTGTCGGGTGTTGCATCACCATCATAACCACCACACCAGATGACAGCGGACGGCTTGACCGGCGCCGGACAGACGGTGTGCGTCACAGGAGCCGGCGGCTTCATAGCGTCGTGGATGGTGGAGTTGCTCCTTGAGAGAGGCTATACCGTCAAAGGCACAGTCCGGAATCCAGGTTCCACTTCCTACTTCCTCAAATTCATCTTGTTTTCTTCCCTTTCTTTTGTGGGGATTGTTAAAGGTTTCCTTTTCCGCGTTCAGGGGATCCGAAAAACTTTCATCTTCACAGCCTCGCCGGGGCCGACAAGAGGCTGATACTGTGCCGGGCGGACCTTCTCGACTACGACAGCCTTTTGCAAGCCATCCAAGGATGCCATGGAGTCTTCCACACGGCTTCCCCTGTCACGGATGATCCGGTACAGGAACTAATTTTCCTTCTTCCTTTGTCTTTTGGTACTGTTCGATCCTTTGAATAGTTATAGTTCCACTTAGCTTATTGAGTTTATGGTAATCAGGAAGAAATGGTGGAGCCAGCAGTGAGGGGCAGCAAGAACGTAATCCAAGCGGCGGCAGAGTCCGGCGTCCGACGGGTGGTCTTCACCTCCTCCATCGGCGCGGTTTACATGGATCCTAATAGGAGCTCCGACGTCGTCGTTGACGAGAATTGCTGGAGCGATCTCGAGTTCTGCAAGAAAACCAAGGTCTTTCTTTTTCTTTTGTGGACCTTACAGCATTCCATGTTAGATGAGAAAATGCGGATACTGTAGCTATTCCAGAAATAGACGTAACAACCGATCCTTTTCTTCCTAAAGAAAATTCCCGAAAGCAGAAAAAGCCCATCGTCATTCCATCGTTATATATAGAGAGAGAGAGACAAAATACAAAATAATACGTATATATATAGTTTTTGTATTCTCCAACTTTTATCTCTCTCTCTCTCTCTCTCTCTCTCTCTCTCTCTCTTTTATATCATATAAAGAACGTAATGTATGCCAGGTATCTCTCTCTCTCTCTCTCTCTCTCTCTCTCTCTCTTTTATATCATATAAAGAACGTAATGTATGCCAGGTATTCTCTCTCTCTCTCTCTCTCTCTCTTTTATATCATATAAAGAACGTAATGTATGCCAGGTATTTTATACTATATGAGATGCACACATATAGTCTGCGAGGATTGAAGCTTGAACCGGTGATGCATTTGCAGAACTGGTACTGCTATGGGAAGACAGTGGCGGAGCAGACGGCGTGGGATGAAGCCAAACAGAAAGGGGTCAACCTAGTCGTCGTGAACCCGGTGCTGGTCATTGGTCCATTGCTGCAACCTACCCTTAATGCCAGCACCATCCACATAATGAAGTATCTCACCGGTGCAGTCAAGACATACACCAACTCCGTCCAGGCCTACGTTCATGTCAAGGATGTTGCCCTGGCACATCTGCTTGTCTTCGAGAACCCGGACGCCTCCGGCCGGTACCTCTGTGCCGAGAGCGTGCTTCATCGTGGCGACGTCGTCGCAATTCTTGCCAAGCTCTTCCCGGAATATCCCATTCCCACCAAGTAAACCTCCATCTTCCTGTTCTCGTTTACTTCGAGTTACATGAAATCTTCCCTAAGATTTTCATCAATTATTACGTTTGTCACTAGTCTTTGACTTGGATATATTGAGAGAGGTTGAATTTGACCTACCATTAGTTAATTATTTGGTGGTGACCAACAATGGTGCAGGTGCTCGGATGAGGTGAAACCAAGGGTCAAGCCCTACAAGTTCACGAACCAGCGCCTGAGAGACCTGGGCCTCAACTTCACCCCTATCAAGGAATGCTTCTATGAAACCGTCAAAAGCTTGCAGGAGAAGGGCCACCTCCCCGAGCCACAGCCTCTCAATCCCAACGTCCAAATCCATTGATATCAACTCGATAATTAAACTAGTTCTCTAGGTGAGATGTAAAAATCTCTACATAATAAATCGATGGTGTCATATGGTAGGAATCCTGTCTCCAATCACTCAGTATTTGTGTCTCTTTTTAATTTTCCGACGAAAGGGTATTGTAGTTGCCAAGTGATTCTTAGTTTGCAATCTGTTCATGCTTTGTAAACAATGAATATATAGCTATGTTGCAAGTCATTGTAGCTGTGCTGTCTTTGTCTTTTGTACTACTTTCTTCTTCTTCTTGCCCTGTTCTACTTTCTACTTGCACAGCTCGGTTCGCAGGCCTTTGTATGATACGATCGGAGGAGGTAAGTACATATAAGTGTTGCTCTTTCTTGCCCAACCGATCTTGGCTCCGCTGTTTGCAGTTGAGATCCACTCTACGTCAAGTGGATCCTCTCTGTATCTGGGAATAAGAATAAGATATTTATCATATATAAAGTCGATATATTTATGAAACTAGTTTCATATTTTTCCAATATTATGACACCGCCCGCGAGTGGGTGTTGGGGGAGCCCTACCAATGAACCAAAGCTACCGGTTCATCCTAATATTGTTTTGCCCAAGCACACTTAGTTTGATAATTCTACTAGGAATGTTCATATATTCTAATATTAGCTATATGCTATTAGAGATGTTCATAGAACGATTCTGTTCGGTTTAAGAAGTCTTACTGTTTGGTTTGCTTTAGTTCTAATTGAAAAATTTTCTAGTTGTTCGGTCACGGTTTTAGTATTGAAACCGAGTCATGAGAACTAAACCGGCTCAAACCATTATATATATATTGATAAAGCTTGTATACTTATAGCCTTATATACATATAAAATGTGGACCATAGATCTAAATAATCTCATGACATAATACATTATATTCAGCAAAATACTTAAATTTTCTTATAAAAAAAATTTAAATTTTAAATTATACCTCATGCCACTCAAAACTTAATAAGTGTGCATATTAAAGATGAACATGATCCAATTTTCTTATAATATATAATGAGACGAAGCTGGCAAAGGGACCAAGTTGTAAGTTGTTCAGCTCCTCACAAGCTTGTTTGTGTTAGGATGACCTTAAGGTTAAGTTGTAAAAAAATTGTGTAAAAACAATACTTTTAATTCAAATTTGATTGAAAAATCAAACTGTATAGATGTTTATATGCATTTAACACTCTTTTTTCTCTCTCTATATATATACAAAAAGAGTTTGGATTCTTATTACCCATTGTTTAAAGTGGTATGCGTGTAATACTAATATTTTAAAAAAAATTAATTTATACTCATGCTACCCAAAAGTGAATAGATATTCATATTAAAAATGAATGTGATCGATTTCCTTATAAATATATATATAATGAGATGGAGTTGGCAAAGAAACCAAGTTGTAAGTTGTTCCGCTCGTGACAAGCATGTTTGTGTTAGGGAGTCAAAACTTTTTCTTAGATTAAAAAATTAATTTCGAATGAAATGATATTGCGATTTTATCAGTAAACAGCGTTTGGTCAGCTAAATGACTTAATAATGTGAAGAAGGGCATGTTCGTTAGCGAGCGAGATTCGAGCCGTTTTGCTTACTCAGGTCGTTTCAGAACTGACACAAACTAAGTCGAGGCCGAAAGCAAAAACTGTTTACTAATATGAACTGAATTTAGGGCCTCATATTCTAGGGGCTACAATAGTGATAGTATAGCAAGTGTAAAATTTGGGAGCAAACGCGGTCGCCTTACGCATGAGCCACCTTGCAAATGTATGGTGCTAATGGATTGTGGATTTTTTCAAATCTGAACCCTAAATTGGACGAAACGGATTTCTTTTATTGTTTTGTTACAAGAGGAATCCAAAGCCTAATAACGCATACACCCAAGAGGAATCCAAAGCCTAACAACGCATACACCCAAGAGGAATCCAAAGCCTAACACATACACTCACACATGTACCCTTTGGAGTCAAACTCCCAATCAGCAGCAATGGCCGAAGCTGGAGCGTCCTGCTGTTGAGCTAACACTGGGTAAGCACAAAAACAGATTTAAGGTACAACAATTAGGTTCTTGAAGCAAACATAACTAAACGGATTCGCCTTCACTTGTCATGCATAATAACCTCCTATAGATTTTAAAATGAAGAAAGATGCTGATCCTTAATCGGTACATAAAAGAAGATGTAAAATTGAGCTATATGTTAACATTAACAAATTTTAGTGCATGCATGAGAAAAAATAGCAAAAGCCCGTACAAAATGTAACACGCATATTGAAGAAACTAGAGGATGGGATATGACCCATATCAAACAAAAGCAAGGCATGACCTGTGTGTGCCGGTAAATTGGGAGAAAAAGAATTAGCTTAAGCTTAGATGCAAATCGATTCAGTTCCTCTGCATTCCTCTTTATATAGAGAAAGGTGGTTTCCTGTGAAAATAGAAGGGTCAAAAGGAAGAAGAATTAATCTTTCTAAACAAATAGGATCCAACCCTTGAGAGGCATACGACAAGGTGATCCACTCTTGCCATATCTCTTTGTGTTGGGCATGGAAAAACTAACACACCTCGTAACAGCCGAAGTGGAGCACAAGACATGGAAACCTATTGCCATTGGAAAGCAGAGACCAAGGATATCACATTTAATGTTTGCTGATGACTTGTTGCTTTGTGGGGAAGCATCAGTTATACAAATGGAGTGCATGCTTGGATGTATTCACCTGGATGATGGGGCAAAAAGTGAATCAAGCAAAATCCAGTATACTATTCTCACGAAACATAGTCGAGGATAGAGCGGAAGAAACTAGATGCAGATATGGCTTTACTCAAGTACAAAACCGGGGTAAAAATTTGGGTAAACATTTTAACCAATATGAAAGATCAAGACCACCTTCAAGACATAACAGAAAGAGTTTGCAGCCAACTAAGTGGATGGAAGGCACAATGCCTTTCCCTGGCCGGCAGGGTCCCTTTAACAAAATCAGTGGTCGCTACAATCTCTCTATATCACATGCAATCCACTAGACTACTCAGGAAGACAGCTACTGATCTGAAAAAACTCCAAAGAAGTTTTATATGGGGAGATACAAATTCCACAAGGAAACCCCATCTTATTTGATGGCACACTCTATTTCGATCAAAGCAAGTTGGTGACTTAGGAATGCAGACTATGTGAGGGATTAATGAAGCTTTCATTATGAAACTAGGTTGGAAATTATATATTGGTTCCAATGACTTATGGGTGAGGATGCTAAGAGAAAGGTATAACAAAAGATTTGATGGTGGCAAATCTATTTGGTGCAAACCGTCTGACTCGCATCTTTGAAAAGAAATGGTCAAAGTAAGACCCCAAATGATCCAAAGCAGATAATCAGAATTAGGAAATGGCAGATCTATTAAATTTTGGAAGGATGATTGGATGAGCGAAGCTGGTTGTTTAGAGCAACATCTCTTAAGATATATTGATGAACGAGAACTACAACTGAACGTGAAGGATTACGTGGGAACAAACAGGAAATGGAATTTCGATGTACTTCAAACCATGGTGGATGGCGCCATATTGAATAAACTTAACGCCATGCTGCCCCCGAATAACACTGATGGAAAAGATCCTTGCATTGAAACTTACAAACTCTGGTAAGTTCTAGATAGCCAGTTGTTATTTGACAATGAGTCTGAATCTCAAGCACAAGAGAATAGTATATTAGTATATGGAAGAGTGTGGAAATGGAGAGGCCCACTGCGCATCCAAACCTTCCTATGGAAAGTGGTGCATAATCACCCACCCACCAAAGAATGGAGAGCCCGGTGGTCCGGGGATGATGATAACTGTGAATTTTATAGTAACCAGATGGAATCTGTTCTGCACATATTGAGAGACTGCAGAAAATAGCCTATATATGGCCTAAACTAGTGAAACAGGAACAACTTTCCAATTTCTTCACAGAAAACCCATATGAATGGCTAAGATTAAATATAACTGGTGAATTGGGAGTGACTAATGAAGTGAGATGGGAAACCACTTTTGGAGTTACGACTTGGCTATCATGGCAATGGAGAAATAAGAATCTGTTCGAGGAAGAATATAAAGAACCAACAAATAAGCTGGCCATTATTAGCAGTTTCACGAAACAGATATCAAATGCAATGCAGCATAGAGAGATTGTATCGAACAAATCACTTCAGCCTAGAAATCGGAACTGGACAGCTCCAGGCAATGGTTGGGTGAAGCTGAACATAGATGGTTGTGCTAAGGGATCTCCAAGGAAAGCAGTCTGTGGTGGATTAGTACGAGATCATGTGGGAAACTGGATATACGGATTTACACACTTTTTTGGAGATTTCTCAGCCTTTAATGCAGATCTTTGGAGCATACTAATGGGACTAGAGACCGTATGGTAACTAGGATACAGAAAAGTTATACTCGAAAATAATGCATTGGAAGCGGTGAACTTTCTCAACATCAACCAGAGTCAGCATGGCGAGAGAGGCAATCTCTTAAACAGAATTCGGTGGTGGTTACAGAAAGAATGGCAAGTGAGAATTAAGCATGTATCAAGAGATGAAAACTTTTGTGCAGACTGGGTGATCAAACAGAACCTAAAGGATCCTACGATTTGCTTACAAAAGGAAGTTATCCCAAACCAGCTGAAGGCACTGCTTGAGGAAGACAAGCCTGGGCAAGTACTGCTCAGACTGAATGTAACCAATTGAATTTCTGGGCAGGTGCCCCATTTCTCAACAAAAGAAAAGAGTATTTCTCACATAAATACGAAAAAATATAAAAATAAACAAAAGTGACAGCCAATCCATGGGTCTGCTTTGCTGCTTCATGGTGGCTGACACAAGACCAATCTCAATGAGTTTGGGTCTGGTTTGTCACTCTCATGTTAATCAAACTTCTGTAAGTCCAAGTTATAGGTACTTGGGTGAGCATTTTTAACAAATCGGGAGAATGGAAAATGTTGTCTTCGGTACAATAATAGTCATGGCTGGTAACTGATATGCCCCCCCTCTCTCTCTCTCTATATATATATATATATACATATATATATTATCAATGTTGTTGTCCACTCATACTGGATCATTACATTTTGGGAACAACTTGTGTTACGTACTTTTTTAACCCTTAAAACTATATTACACTCGTGTCACCAAAAATCAATGAGTGAGCATGTCAATGATGGACTAGATCCAATTTTGATATGTATATACACATGGATTATAATAGCATAGGATTTATTGAGTTTCATACTCATTGAGTATAAGCCACATTCTCTCTCTTTCTCTCTCTCTATATAATGCAATGGGGAGACAATGACGAAGGCATACCCTCACCCTCAGAAACATGATTACTAATAGACTAAACCACAAATTTGTTCTTAGATTGGTGATTAAGCTAGGTTGTAGTTAGATCCTCTTATGGCCCAGCGATCAAATTCACGACTATATGGTTTCTAAGTTGGACCCATGGCCAGGTTATCATATAAATCACCAAGTAGACTGATACGATCACCAATATATTGAAACCCAAAACTTCATTTCCAGATTCTTGCGCACACAGATTTAGTGTGATATTGAAGCAACTAATGCTGCAAATGATAAAATGGGAAGTACTAATTGGAAAGAAGTTGTGGCTGAGAAACGATCTTTTGGTGTGGGCACCGATCTCCTTCACAAGTCAGAAATCAGCAAAGATTTCGTTGGTACTCCCCACCTTATCTTCACTAACACCAAATATCTTGACATTTCAATTGGCCACATCACAACGCTCCTCAGCCTCAGATTTTGACTCAAAAGTGGGCAAGTTTTTTTTATTTAAGCTTATAATTGTAATTAGGCTATAGGACGAACTTGAATTAGCTCAAATAGACGATAGAAACACACCTAAGGTGGTTGGACTTGGAGATATGAAAATATGATCTGAATGCACTGAACAAAAAGGTTTGAGAAATTTAATGGAGGAATCTTGAGAAGTATAAAGGGGATGCCTCGTAAGTGTTAGAAAGATACAAAGATGCAGTAAAATGACCTTGCTTTTTCGGAGTTGTCATCAAAAGTGGCGATGCAATTCTAATGGTACTCGTGTGAAACCGCTGGTAGAGATAGATGTGGTGTAGAGTGTGCCAAAGAACTTCAACCCTTTATCAAAGGGGGATGAGTGTTATCATCATGTACAAAAGATGCCAAAAATGAAGATGTTGAGATGGATGAGTGGTCTTACAAGAAAATACTGTATACATAATGAGGTTGTTAGAAACAAATTAGGACTGACACCAATAGAGAATAAAATGAGAGAATATCTTTTAAGATAGTTTGGACATATAGAAAGAAGATCAAAAGAAGAACCTATAAGAAGGTATGCAAAACTAAATTTGGAAAGTATTAAAAGAGGTAGAGGACGGCCACAAAAGTGTTGGAAAGAAATAATAAAGAATGATCTAGCTTATTGAAAGTTAACTGCTAACATGATAGGGTTATGTGGAAACAAAGAATCCATGTAGCCGACCCCGTCTAGTATCGAAAAAGGCTTAGTTGTTGTTGTATATCTAGATGTTGTCGATGCTACATGCTCAAGCAATTGTTAATAACGATTCAAATGGTAAAGCAGATGAAACTACTCTCGCATTGAAGAAAGAATTGGTAAAAGACTAAGTTAAGCTACTCCTAAGAAAATAGAGAAAAAGAAGTAAAAAGACTAATGATGTTGTCATTTGTTACTTATAGGCTTCTCTTAAGAAAATAGAGAAAAGGAAGTAACAAGACTAATGATGTTGTTTGATGCCCTATGTTCATTTGTTACTTATAGGCTTCTCTTGTAGCAACAACAGGTGAATCCGTCTTTCATTTACGTTCATACGTCTTTCAAATAACTTCCTATTACCATCACCTCATGCTCCGAAGTCCACATCATTCTAAACCGGCACCCTCTTTCAGGTGCCTCGGGTTCTTGACATGTCTCCTCGATTTTCAGCACCATCAGGAATCAAATGCTAATATAATACTTGATCATGCACTCTCACAATAAAGAATGTACGTAGCGAACCACACTTAAATTGGGATAAAGCTGGTTTAGTGTAACTAAGGTAAGCTCAAATTGCATGCATCCTATTATGAAAAGCTCAAAAATCTTGAGTTTATGACGAGAAAAACAATCGACTTTCCTCCTTTTTCAGTTGAATTCCGGAGGAAGAATAGGTCTTGTTAGTATTCAGGGATCCAAATGGATTACAACGGCGAGTAAGAATGATGTAGCTGTCTCCACCCGATATGAACAAATATTTTCTTGAATTTGGTTTTAGTATCTTTATAATTATTTTGGGTTTCAGTTCTTTGGATCGTCTTCTAATTCGTTTACTAGTTACTTGGGTTTAGATGGTTATCAAACAAATCGACTGATGCACATTGATATTAAGTACTTGGATCCAGTAAAGGTATATTCAACCCCAATATTTACATTCCACCCACTAAGTTATTTTAAAATATTTTCTTGAAAAAAATAATGTCATTTCAAAATTTTGGTGCCACGAATGTTATGAAAGAGCAAATGATCCGTGGCTGACATGCACCTTTTTGACGTCCAGATGAATCCAAGAAGAATGGACGGACGGATGGATAGATAGATAGATTGGGAGTGGATAGAGCGTGTGAAGCAGCAGCCAATCAACGCTCACCTTGCGGATGCTGCTGAAATTTCGCCACCCTCATTCCTTCACCCCCACCAAACCATCGTCGTCGTCTTCTTAATACCAAACAACGCCTCCTTTCTCCTCCATTTCCTAAAAAACTCAAACCTTTCCTTCTTCTTCTCCTTCGTCTCTGCTATCACACACGACCAACCTTCTCTGCCTCTCTGGTCTCTGGCCGCAGGCGGTTAGTCGGAAGGGTGGGGAGGGAGCTCTTCAACTAACGATGGCGATCGCTAGCGGTTTGGCTACGGCCATTGCCGGGACAACTGTGGAAAGCCTTCTTTGCAATACCCAGAGGCAATGTCGCCTCGGTGCTCCGACCAACCGACGGCTTGGTAAAGGCAATAGCCGGACGGCCGTTGTGAGCCCGAGATGCGAGGTTGCTGCCGACGTCGGTTTGCAGGACTCGAGGGCCTCGAGTATTTCTGTTCTCGAGCAACTCAAAAGCTCAGCGCTCGATCGTAAGTCCTGACTGATCTCACCTTTCGTGCGACGTTTTTCTCGAATATTTGATTCAAGTATTCTCTGCGAAAATGCTCCTTCTTTCCGTCTCGGACGAGAAGGTCATCGTCGAAGTAATATTCGGGTGCCAATCACCAAAAACGACTCGACCACTGACGCCAAACTGAATAGTGTATTGACATTATGCAGCGCTTGGTGTGTGAATTCGAGTCTCCGTTCGCCAGAGTGTGCTTGAATCAGTGAATTCTTCCTGAAGATGGTGATTCACAAGGCATTGCTGGTTTGACTATAGAACCAGGTGATCTATAAACAAGGAAAACATGTGTGGTATCAATAGAAACTAACATTAGAGAGAGGAAATAAGGATGTTTAGACGGCCGAGCTAGAGTGCAAATGTTTGAGAAGTTTTAGAGTTCAAAAAGTACAGTAATTTTACTTGTTTTTAGTGTTCAATGTGTGGATCGCCAATCATGATCCTCTGTCTTATGCTTGTATTCATTTTGTCCTCCACCTCGGCAAGTCTACACTTAGTGTGTGAAAGGCTTCGGTGTTGATACTGGGTGATGAGTGATCTGTTTTTCTTCTTATTGATGCCTTGATAAGTGCAGGCCATGCGTGAAAGTACTAAAAGCGAACATTTTTCTAATCTTTCTCTGCTTACCAAGCCGGCAAACTGTTTTCCTTTCCTTTCATTTCATGCTTGCTTCTGTTTATATCGTGAATAGGTGATTTGAGAATTGTGGGGAATGTGAGTTTCAGGGTATACGAAGGAAAGGAGCAGCATTTTGGTGATAGGGCTCAGTATTCACACAGCACCGGTCGAGATGCGCGAGAAGCTTGCGGTTCCTGAGGCAGAATGGCCACGTGCCATCGACGAGCTGTGCAACTTGAATCATATAGAGGAGGCTGCTGTTCTTAGCACATGCAATCGGATGGAGATTTATGTGGTGGCTCTCTCTTGGCACAGAGGGATTACTGAAGTCATGGAATGGATGTCCAAGGTAAGTCACCATTGACTATTAGGTCTGATTTGATCGCTAGTCTCATTGAAATTTTCAAGTGGTTGGAAAGTTGGATTTTAATTTTGACTTATCTTGGAGTTTATGATGGAAAGACCCGAATTTTTCTACCCAATCTGAATAAGGCTGAACGTTTCACAAACCCAATAGGGTAACAATGGAATTTGCTTATATATACATGTATGTATGTGTATATATTATACGTACATATGCGTGTGTGTGAAACGATAAAAAGAAAAGAAAAGAAGCTAATGAACTTGTGATTTTCTCCCATGACTAAAAACAGGTACCCGAGGGTATTTTCTAGATAAGAGTTTGTTTGTCGTTATGTTGATGATACGCTAGTTTTTGGTTCATGTGATCGTTCCTCTCTTATTCTAATTGACTGCTATTTCTTCTCGTGGAACCTCTCTGAATTGTTTCCTGTATCGTTTGAATTCCAGAAAAGTGCTATTCCAGTTTTCGAGCTTAGGCAGCATCTGTTTTTACTGCGTGATAATGATGCTACACAACATCTATTCCAAGTATCAGCTGGACTGGACTCGCTTGTTCTTGGTGAGGGCCAGATTCTTGCCCAAGTGAGGCAGGTCGTCAAAGTCGGGCAAGGTGTTGTGGGATTCGGAAGGAATATTAGTGGGCTTTTCAAGCAAGCAATCACTGCTGGGAAGCGGGTTCGCACCGAAACTAACATATCGGCCGGAGCAGTTTCAGTAAGCTCGGCCGCGGTTGAATTGGCTCTAATGAAGCTCCCAAGTTCTGAATCCATCACTGCTAGGACGCTAGTGATTGGTGCAGGAAAGATGGGAAAACTAGTCATCAAGCATCTAGCATCAAAAGGTTGCACTCAGGTAGTGGTGGTTAACAGATCAGAAGAGAGAGTTGCGGCAATCCGCGAGGAAATCAAGGACATTGAGATAATCTACAAGCCTCTAGCGGAGATGTTTTCCTCTGCAGCTGATTCTGATGTGGTGTTCACCAGCACTGCTTCTGAGACACCATTGTTCTTGAAAGAAGACGTCGTGAATCTTCCTCCTCCCCGATCAGAAGTTGGAGGTGTAAGGATGTTCGTCGACATATCAGTTCCTAGGAATGTTGGTGCATGTGTTTCAGAACTCGAATCCGCTCGAGTCTACAATGTTGATGATCTTAGGGAAGTTGTTGAAGCCAACAAAGAGGACCGCTACCGAAAAGCCATGGAAGCTCAAGCTATTATATCTGAAGAACTTAAGCAGTTTGAGGCATGGAGAGATTCATTAGAGACAGTGCCCACAATCAAGAAGCTGAGGGCTTATGCCGAAAGAATCCGAATCGCGGAACTAGAGAAATGCCTATCAAGGATGGGAGAAGATCTTACCAAGAAGGAGCTAAAGGCTATTGAGGATCTTAGCAGGGGGATTGTAAACAAGCTCCTTCATGGTCCTATGCAGCACTTGAGATGTGATGGCAGTGATAGCAGAACCCTGAGTGAAACTCTTGAAAATATGCATGCACTCGAACGAATGTTTAGTCTCGAGAGTGATTTGTCAAGCTTGGAACAAAAGATCAGAGCCAAAGTTGAGCAGACACAGAAGTGAATGTGCCCCTTCCTGTAATTTTATGAGATTCCTCTGTTGCATTTTTGCATGCTCCACACAATTGATGCTAGAAATAAGAGGAAGATTTGCCTCAGTCATTTGTCTTCGTCAGAGATTGTGGACTTCTCTAATTTCGGAAGCCATTAGTATTATCCATGCAGTTATTTCTTCTAAGACAACATCAAGATCCGCGAGAAAATTAAAGGTGAGAGTCATGTATCATAAGAGTACAATATTAGCTGTCTAAGGGGATGGCATAGATGTGTTTGCTTGAAAGACCCCATCTGTGCATTGTAAAAGTATTTGATTTTAATTCAAACTTGTTTTAGTGCTAGACCAATGGTCTTATATGCTTCTATGATACAAATACTTGATTGAAGCAAGCGTCAGCTAGTTGCTTATCCCAATCAAAGAATGAGACTTAACAGCACCTGATCATATGAGTAGATGACCTAAGAATCCATTAACGGACCTCACTTTGTGCAAAAATTGACTTAGTAGAGATCTTAGATTGAAGTCTTCTTATGCATAAAGTTGCAGATAAGCATGCTTAGAAGTGATACGAACAGAATCTTTCTTCCATGATGCAATGGAAATGGTTAAATTGGCGAGGCTTATGACAGTTTTCTACCTGATGCAACCCCCTCCATCGTCGGGCCTCAGGACGAGCATGGCAAAAACCATAATGGGAGTTGACATGCAGATCAGATTAGTTTCGAAAAAATATTTTAAATTAACAAAGAAACTCGGTAATTGCTATAATCCATCCCAAGTTCTAATTCCAGTTTTATAAAAAAGGTGAAACCAGAACCAAAACTGAACTGAGTGGTCAACCGAACTGAGTGGTCCCCGCTTTCGGGTTCAACCATTTCTTGATCCGGTTTGGTTCCGGTTGAAACCATCTGGTGGAACCAGCCATGTCTACGTGCTGCTACTGCCACCTCGTTATAGACATTACCTGACTATTATCACCACCAAAACTACTGCCATCCACTTATCCATTGCCACCTTCACCTCCAGATCAAGTGATATTGCTGAGTCCGCAAACTGAGTTTTGAAGCTCGATACCAGCCCAACAATGACTGACTGGAGTGCGTCAAGTATAAGTAGCACGCGCCCTTCACCACCAAGCATTTGGGTGGAAAGGTACTTTTATCCATACATAATATTGTTTTATTTTCAGGTTGACAAAGTCAAATGCACACTGAGGGTGTTCGAACTCTTGAGCTTCAACTGGTTAGTTGAATCCTTAGCCACGTGAGCTACCTTGTTGTGACCCATGACCTGATTTTCTTTGTCTGTCTTGTTCACAAACAAAGAACTTTTCGGGTTGTGTCCTATAATGCCTTGCATCTTAGCATGGTTAGCAGCCGCGGATCTACACTGACCCAAGGTGGGGCTCCCGCCGTGCCCAAAATTTGAAGAAATTGAGAAAGCAAGACGTCTCACGAGGTTTCTGCCAATGCAGCCACTTTGTTTTACCTCAAAGAGGGTTCCTCGTCATAAGAAGAAAACGAAATACACGAAATTGAAAGAGATCATTCGAGCTAGTATCATAGTAAAAGACTTCGTTTTGGTGGTGTTTTAAGACTCGATATCTAATAGAAAGTTAACTCGGATATATTCGTGTTTGTTAACTTTGAAGTCATGTTTGAACAAGTTGGATAGTCAAATAGCCGTTCTTGAATCCACTTTACTAAAATATCCAAATATAGAAAAGTTTTAATAAGTCCAAGAAGTTAATGTTAGAATTAATGTGTATTAATTGTTGGGTTAATTAAACTTAATTGCATGAAGTTCTTGTTAAGCATTCCTACATATCCATTTGATTAATTTTTGATATATATGTGGAAGTCATAAAGTGTAAAAAGTCACATGTGAAAGATCATGTGAAGACCAAGAGAAACAAAGTTTAGTCTCATATTGAATAATGGAACAAATCCACATGTCCTTTTGTATAGTTACTCATAAACCTTGGTTCAAAGATCTTTGAGAGGACATGGTGAACCACACATGCATGCAAGCATGTTGGGTCGGGCTTATTTTTGGAAATTATCTTTGGTCTATATTTTTGCACGAAAAACTTTGATCTAATAGCCGAAAAAATCTATGTGTGGGAATAGTTATAGAATGGAGAGGTACGTTAGGTGGATCGGATCCAAGATCGTGGTCAATCGTGTCCTTCTATAAATAAGGGATTAGGCTCCTTAATCCATGTTTCTAAGATTAACACTCTCTCTCCTCCCGTCTCTACTCTCCCCTATGCCTGTGCTCTCTATGGTTTGTGGTTGCTCCCTTACATCTTTTATTTTTACAACTAAGGTGATTGAGGTACGGTTGAGGACTACTCGAAGCAAAGTACGTGCTTCTGGTTGTGTGTGTTTTATCTTTGAGAAATAGTTCAGGTACCCTACTTACTTTATAATGAGACACTGATTTCTCTAAGGCAAGACTGCAAGGGCGACTCACACAAATGAGTTTTTTTTTAATTATTGATTGCTTATGCTTTTCGTACAGTTTGTTTATGACATACTTTGGATCTGCATCTATTATTGATTGGAGTATGTTTATGATTTTTGTATATTATTTTTTTATGAATGGAATCCTACGGTTTTTCCCAACGGTTAAAGCCATATTCACTTTCACCTAAGCCATTGCCGAAGCTTTTTTTTAATTGTAAAATAATATAAATACTTGTTCATATCAGTTTGTAATAGAGAAGAAAGGAGCTGCGGCCATGCCTCATTCCAAATAAAAGATTCAGGAGCATAGACAACAGTGGCATCTGCAACTCTCTGTTGCAGTCTATGAGAATATTTAGCTTTAAATCTATTAAACCAGGTAACATATGGAAATTTTGCTTATTGTTATCGTCAAAAATGTTTTAAGCTTGGAGAGAGGTTGTCACATACTCCTTCGATTTTTTCAACGTCAACACTTACCCTCATTAGAGTTGTCATCATCCACTTCATTGATTGCTTGGATGGCTAGTTGTGCATCCCTTTCCATGATGTCTTGATACCCATGCTGCCAAGCAAAGATGAGACCTTCCTTTATAACTAGCAGCTCATCTCTGTAGGAGTGCATAATACTACACAAATGAACTGAGCTGTTCGTTGCTCAGCAGCTCAGCTATCAGTTCAATTTGTATCCAGCTTTGGTCATGTTCGGGTCAAGATTAGACTCTAATTAGCAATATCATGTTTTGCAATTCTAACTGATGCCTCATCTCAACTCATGCTAATTTTGGCTCAAATGAACAAATTACCAATTCAAGACATGAACAAGGAAAAGAGCCTATCAGGTCGACCCGCAGGTCATGGACCACCCAGTTTGGGTCTGTAGCATATGCTAGCTAGGTTTTCAAGCTTAATTCCAACTAGAGAGAAAAGGATGGTTGATAGCAAAATCAAAGATTCTTTGGCAAACTAAATACTGAACCTTGTTAAAGATATTCATTTAATTTCACCAACAATCTCACAACATCCTCCCTTAGTTCATTTCATCCACCACTATCTAACTGCACTTACATATTCTCCTTAAAAGTTAATGAGTATATAACTCAATCCTGTTTGCTTAGGGAAAAAGCAAGCAGCACCGTCCTTAGTTCATTTCATCCACCACTTCTTGTACTAAGCTTTGTTTATTCTCGTCATCAAGTGTACATGAACATGGTGGGGATGACGAATCGGTTCCACAGGTCGGGTCACTTTGGGTTCAGGTCAAAAGTAGGTTGTTCCTTATCTCTCTTATTCTCCTTACGGTCATTTTATCAAGACTCACCTCAACTCCATCGGCCTGGTTCGACCCCACAGTGACCCAATTCTATATACATAATCGAGTTGGTCATCTCTGCAGGACCTGACCTTGTTTTTATGGGCTTACTTGATTGTTTCGAGATAGAGGTGGTTGGTTTGGACCTGGCCTAATGGGTTGAATCAGATTCGGACATGAACTGCCTCAAGAACCAGAACAGGGCGGAAACAGTACAGGAACCGTAACTGAACAGGGCCCTGGTATTGTTATGGTTCCATCTAGTAAGGAGCCAAACTGGAACTGGTGGTTACAGCCCTTATTTTAGTTCCAATTTCAAAATCACACCTCTATTGGTTGGACTTTCTTGTGTGAAGTGCGGACCAGATTGGATTGGAACCAAAACTGCCGTGGAACCGAACCAGAAACTTGCAAAAGAGAAACCGAAACCGAAACCAGAGGGGGGCTGGTTTGGTTTTGATTCTGGGTTCCTGTGGGACTGGAACCAGTAGCTCCAGAGAGCGAGGTGCCGGTTTACCTGGAACGTGCCAGGTCTATTTTGAAATGTGAAGGTTATGAGTTCGATACCCACAGGGTGCGCATCTCATCAATGGATTTTTGTTTCTCTCTATTGCTTTGATTTCCTATGAATCACCATCCAATGAGGGAAAATGTATACATGAGAACATGAATAAGTTCACACGTCCCAGGCGGGTCACCACCCATATGAGAAATGATAGAACGTCAAGTCCATCTTTGTCATCATTTTGAGGTTGCTTTCACCTTGAATCATCTTATATTTAAAAATTTTGATGGTTATCAAATCCATGGAATTATAGTCGTTTGAAATTTAATCATCTTATATTTAAACAGTTGATGATTAATCAATGGAATTATAGTCATTCGAGCTTATCTGTTACAAGTATCAAATATTAGAAGACAAACCTCTAGACACCATCAACGTCAAATTTATTCTAAAATATCACTATATATAATGATATTGTGTTATTTTAGACTCTTTTGTACTAGGCCATCTACCTCAATCTGAACTGTTGAATTGGAGAGACAGAATGATCTGCATGAAAATATAAAACAAGTAGGAAAATATATAATGTAATCTGTACTTACCTTTTTCGAAAAGCTAACTTTTTAAATTGTAATCATTCATCTCTCTAATTCAAGGTCTAGATGAACAAGCTCATGGATGTGCTTTATTAAGTCAAGCTCAACTGGACTTGTGAATGAGTTCAAACTTGACTTTGGAAGTGCGATCTACTACTAGTTTACTACTTTGCAAGACGACGAACTTTACTTGTAATCAAATAGAGTTGAATATTGATGAGCTTCATCTCGACTCTGACATGTTAAGCTTCACTCAAGTTTGGTTCGAGCTTGATAAATGTGTCGACTTCGAGACATCACCTAATTGATGTTATGAGCTGCTAGGTTCATTCTTAGACATACTCTGAAGTTTGGATTTTAGAAACTTATTAATTGATATTTTAAAATTTTACTTACACATACTCTGAAGTAATTATATTAAACTAAGGCAAATGGATGATTATTTTCTTTTGAATTTCTTCTAAAGAAGGATTTGACAAATGGTCTTTGCACCCAGTGCGAACAATAGTTCACATGACTAAGGGGGTTTATTCACAAGTTGAGGGTTACCAGTTCGATACCCGCGATACGTACCTGATATTGTCTCACGTCCAATGAGATGCAAACCGGCCGCTTGCTTGGCAGGGAAGCATGACTCACCAAATGTTCCACTTTTTACTCGTTTTCCTTCCCTTCCCACCAATCTCCCGACTCTCTATTTTCCCATTCTTCCAAAACCAGCAACTTCAGGAGTCAAGCACACTGCAGAAGAAAGAGGGAAGAACCGAGAGTAAGCACTAAGCACCACCATCTCTCTATCTTCCTCTATTTTGTTTCTGTTTTTACCTGCTGCTCTTTGATAGTCATGACTTCTTTCGAGTCGACTCCGTAGCTAGGAAAGAAAGCACGATTCAATTGTTGTTTTGTTTCACAGGCAACTGAAAGGATGGAAAATTGCGCGTACTCGTCCTATGCCGAATCCGGGGACTCGTCGCCGAGGTGCAGAGAAGTGGACTTGGAGAACCCGTCGTGGGACGAGCAACCGGCGGCGAATTACAAGGTCAGGTTCATGTGCAGCTCCGGGGGGGAGATACAGCCGCGTCCTCATGACAACCAGCTCGCCTATGTTGGCGGTGACACCAAGATCCTTTCCGTTGACCGGAGCACGAAGCTTCCGGCCTTAAACGCACGCCTTGCTGCGCTATGGGATGTCGACATCTGCTTCAAATATCAGCTTCCCGGAGAGGATCTTGACGCTTTGATCTCCGTTACCAATGAGGAAGACCTCGAACACATGATGATCGAGTATGATCGACTCAACCGCTCCTCCTCGCGGCCGGCACGCCTCCGCCTATTCCTCTTTCCGCTTAATTCCTCTTCCGTGCAGGCGCTTCTGACGGCGCCGGCCGGCGAGACGAAGCAGGAGCACCAGTGGTTCGTGGATGCCCTCAATTCTGGTTCGATGCAAAACAATAGCCGTCCGGGAACGGACTCTCTATCCCAGGGCAACCCCGATTTTCTCTTTGGCCTTGATAAAGGGTCTGGGATGAAATCGCCGGAGGATATCAACCCCTCCGACTCGTCTCCAATTTCAAATGGCCAGGTTTCTGAAGTTCCACCGCCACAGAGCGAGAATGCTATGCTGGAGACGGCGTTTACCGGCATGCACCCAGCGGAGATCCAGAGGCAGGTCCAGGAGTTCCAGAGGATGCACATAGAGGCCGCCTTCTTCGAGAGGAAACAGGAGGAGACGTTAACGAATCAGCCTTTCCCGGCAAGAGAGGCCCAAGGAGTCACCGGATCCGCTGCCGGAGATTACTACACGTATAAAGTCCAGGACAAAATTCGGTACGACTTGGTGGCACCTCCTCCAGCGGCAGCAGCTTACTGGGCGCCGCCTACGCCGGATCGGCATGTGGTGGGACCGGATTCAGGGGTCTACCTGCTTCCATCGATGTATCCGGGAGGTTCCGTCCGTCCGGTAGCCGGTCCACCGGGACAGGGCGGTTTCTACGCGATACCGCAGAATATGATCGCCCACCCCCCGCCGCCTCCTCCTCCACCGGCGGCATTCGTCGGGGATCCATACAGGGAGGGGGCGGTACGGCAAGGGATGGACGCCGCTTCGTTCCCGCAGCTCGCGTACGTCGATCCGGCGGGAGGCAGCCAAGTGTATTACTATGCGACACAGGCGCCGCCACCAACGGCGGCCATGGGGATCCGTCAGCCGCCAGCGCCTCAGGCCAGTCAGGATCAGAAAATCAAGTCGTTGTCTGGGAGTCGGTAACTATGCTCCGACACGTATCTGTAACGTATGTACCAATCGTATAGTGCACGGTTTATGCTTCGAGCTGTTCTCCCTTCCCTCCTCTGCCCCGTATGAAATAATCGTTTGAAATTTGTGGGTCTACAAATGCGTTATTACTCTCTTTTCTCATAAGCAAGCTTGTATCGAACTCATGACCTTCAACTTGATAGTGTCAATTCACCCATTGCAATTCGCCTTTTCTCATTCCTTCAGGACACAGAGTGCCCAAAGCATAAAACTCGCTTGCACCTTAGCACCGACTTAACCAACCCAAAATATTGAAACTTTACTTGAATCACCTCTTAACCCGAGACAGCCTAGTTACCAGGAAACTTTTTGTTTGGCTAAGTCGGGATTATGCAGACATCCCAGGAACCAAACTTCAGGCAATCAACTTGAAGGTTCCTTTGAGTCGATAGCCTAGCCAGTTGAGTTATATGGCTTCTTGTGGATTGAGCAAAGTTGCTGGTACACTAGGGGCAAAATGCCGATGGTTGCATTACCAAAAGCTGAAGATCTTATATATGATTGCCAGTCCTCCCATGGCTTGCAGTTGCAAATGCATTGCCCAAGTCCTACAAAACGATCAGTGTGATACAAAATGAAAGAGGAGACGTCGATTACGTGCAAAAAATTGAGTGATGTGAGTGATCGACTCGATCAGAGTGGCACCGGCCTTCATGAACACTATCGACTGTGCTTGTTGATACCGTATAGGCAAGTGTTCCGGCCTGGAGTTTATTGCCGAAATGAGGAGGAAGAGTGAAAGCATTGAAATCAGAGTGCATCCTCGGACTGATTATCTGCATCGACGTTTCAAAGAACCACACTGAAAGAGAGACGCATTTTATACACACAAGACTATATGTAAGCCTGCAGAAGCTAGTAGTCGTACAACTTCTGATCGAACAAAGATATACAATGTTTAGCAAATCACTGGATCAGTGAATCAAACCAGCATGACGCCGACTATATCAGATGATAAATCACTCTTCATCGATAAAGGGCATATGCTCAACTCCTCCACCGCTTTCGACAACTCCAGCTTCCGCTCTTCACCTGTAACCTCAATTTTGGTGCTTTCTGTCACTTCGTTGTCGGCAGCAAGACAATCGGCAAATCTATAGCAGTTAATTAGATGATCATTTGTTATACCAGCCACCTGCATGAATGTATATATAACTGTTGGACCTACGCTCCGGAAACCCCTTTTAACCATATCCTTGCTTATCACATCTGCCTTGGGGGTTTTAACAGGCACCTGCCGAGGGTAACGGAACCTATTCACAATAGGCTTGTGGATCACAAAACTCCAGCAGTAATTGTCGAAGGATCCAAACTCGTCAACAATCTACAATTAAACATCGAACGATATAAACATGTTAACCTTAACCAATTCTTCCGTTCCATAAAAGATACCACACTTGAAGGTTATATGAAAAGGAGACAAGATGCGAAGCTGCTGCAACATTGCTTTCAAAGTGTGCCAAACTGTGTTGCATGGATACAGAAACGGGAAATAGCAAATCTCAAAGATCAGGAAATGGGAAAACGACTATATATATACATATCAAAAGAAAAAATACAAAAGAAATGGTAAAAAGAAATCAACACGAACGCTTTAATTGTTGATTCGAACTAGAGATCTCCAACGTGCCAAGTGGGACACTCTAACCAACCGTGCTAAAAAGAGTGATTAGGCATTTGACAGTAATTGATTCTTCTATAAAAAGTTTCCAGAAAAGCTGAAACGTCCCCAAAACATTTTGGTGCCTTGATGAAATGGGAAACATCCATCTCGGGACTTTTTTGTGCAAACATAGGAGAGCCAAATACATGCAAACAAGTCCTTTGCTCTTGATCTAAGAATCCATCGGTGCTTTGCCAATGAATCTATTCTTATTTATCTAAAGAAAAACGTGAAACAAGTCAGGCCCACTTTCGACTTGAGGAATGTTATAAAAAAAATGTGTCATATAGCCTATGTCCAAAATGTTCAAGTACCAAAATCACCATGAATGTACATTAAAAAGAAGTCATCATGCAAAAAAAAGTGCTATTTAACTCAAAAACAATAGCATCACGTAACAATGGTGAACCATATTGAAAAGTCCAAACAAAAAATCAAGGTATGAACTGTTAATGACATTAATGCTCATAAGGTAAATGCAACCTACCAAAACACATTCCAAAACAAAGAGAAGAACATGTGTACCACACCAAACAGATTCTAGAGTTTGTATTGAAACCTGAGACTTGATTTTTATTACATGGGCAATTAGGTTTTGATGATGATTTCGACCAAAGGATGCTCCCGTAAGAAGGTATGAAAAATTAGATTGCAAAAATGTTAAAGAGGAATAGGAAAACAATAAAGAATGATCTAGTTTATGTTGAGTTAAATGACAGTATGGCACATGATAGGGCTATGTAAAAACAAAGAATCTAAGTAGCCGACACCATCTAGTATGGAAAAAGGCATAGTGGTAGTTGTTGGCAATTAGGTTTCGATCAACTTTTACGGAGTTATAAGGATAACAGTGATTGATGCGTAGGATCCTAAGCAAAAAAATCGTCGAGTAAAACACAAGAAAATATGTTACATAATTGCACCAAACAGAGGTACTAATAAAAGTTCTAATGAGTGGTATTGCACAACAACAACTAAGCCTTTTCCCATACTAGATGGGGTCGGCTACATGGATTCTTCGTTCTCACATAGTCCTGTCATGTGTCATGCTGGCAGTTAACTCAATATAAACTAGATCATTCTTTATTGTTTCTTTCCAATACTTTTGTGATCGTCATCTTCCTCTTTTAACACTTTCACAATCTAGTTTTTTATATCTTCTTACGGGAGCGTCCTTAGGTCATCTTTCTGTATGTTCAAACCATCTTAAATGATTTTCTCTCATTTTATCTTCTATTGGTGCTACTCCCTATTGTACATGCTCTTACCTAGTATGACCACTCATCCATCTCAACATCGTCATTTATGCTACAAACATCTTTTGTACATATTGAAACAATCAGAACTATAAATCATAGTAGGTTTAATTACTGCTCTATAATATTTACCTTTCAACTTTAATGGTATCTTCTTACATGATGACCCTCTCCATTTTAACCAGCCAACATTAATTCTATGCGTAACATATCCATCAAATTTTCTATCACTTTAAAAATTAACCTTAGGTATTTAAAACTTTACTTATGAGGGATGCAATGTATGGCAATCTTAATTTATATATCCTCTAAAGTGTCCAAATGATCAAACTTACATTTCATGTATTCCGTCTTTGTTCTACTAAGTCGGAAGCCTTTACTTTCTAATGTTTTTCTCCATAGTTCCAATTTTCTATTAACTTTTTCCTTAGACTCATCCACTAACATAATGTCATGTGCAAATGCCATACACTAAAGTACTTTATCTTGAATATGTTATGTTAACTCATCAATGACTAATATAAATAAATATGGACTTAAAGTTGATCCTTGATGTAACCCAATATTAACTTCAAAGAAGTCTGTCATTCCTTCATGAGTCCTCACGCATGGTTTTGTACCATCATGCATGTCTCTTATAAGATTTATGCAGGATACCTTTCTTTTTCAAGGTTCTTTAAAGATCATATATTGACACCCAATCGTAAACCTTTTTTAAATCAATAAATATCATGTGAAGGTTTTTTTTTGTTCTAAAAGAGTATTATACATATCGCACCGTATCATACAATACGATACACGATACTATATTGTATAAGATAAAGTATCTTGTTGTATCGTGCCATACAATATCGTGTTGCGATACAAAGCATATTGTATGCCCAACAAAAACTCCCGTTTTTGGCTTCCGTTTTGGGTCTTAAAGCTCCTCTAAGGTGACTTTCAACTAAGGTGAGGCATCTCCAACAGTTTTCAAGGGTTTCCAATACCCACTATCACTCTCTTAGTGGCAACACCAACATTTTGGTGGTTGTGGCATATATTTTTTTCATTGTATTTGGTGTTTTCTTGTGTTATTTACTTTTTTTGAATGATAATATAAGAACTTATGAAGTGCGTGTAAATATCCTTTCGTTGTATTTATGAAATGGGTGTCCTCTATTTTAGTGTTTTGGTGGTTTATGAAGTGAAGATTGAGAATTTATGAAGTCTTTTATTTTTAGGTTTATTAAGATTGAAGTGTTAAATTAAGATGGCAGGAAGGGTTGTTAGAGACTCCTAATCTCAGTCTGATGATCCGGTATGATAGTGGGGTACAATAGTTGAGGGAAACAGATTGAAAATAAGATTATTTTTTATGAGAAGGTGATTAGTCGTAGAATTTTTCGTTTGAAACATCACCTATTAGGTACTAGGAAAGAGGTTATTCCTTGCACGAACAAAGTTAGGAAAGTATAAGAAGACATTAAATGACAATGTATACATATGATTGAGAGTATAGTTGAGAAGAGATAACAAAAGAATGATATAGAAACGTTTGAGGAAGAGGATGATGTTGTTGGACTTGATGATAGCATCCCTTCTAATGCTAGGACACAGGTTGATAGCAGTAGTTCTTGACCATCAGCTAGAGGAAAGAGAGTTGATGAAGAGGAAGGACTAGAGGCTTCAAAGTAATTGCATGTTCATGCAGACCTTATGCATGCATTCCATTTAATGCAACAAATTATTTTCATTTTCAAGCAATGACAGATGCCATTACTAATATTAATCTTAGGTATAAAATGTCATCTTATCAAAAGTTGAGAGAAACGATTAGATAAGATTGTCCTTAAGTTTAAGGCTATTGTTCAACTTTAAGAAAGCCATAGAAGGAGATGAGATGCACTATCATGGCAAACGGATAGACAGATAGACGATGAAGGACTTGTTAAACTTATTTGTCTATTATCCTAAAGGACTTATGTTTTTTATATTCCTAGACATGTGAGAGGAGCGATATACTCTAGCGATTCTAAGGCAAGAATTTGATAAGGTGATATTGGAGGTTGGGCTTGAGAATGTAGTCCAATTAATTATAGATAATGCATCTAACTATAAAGCAATTTAAAAGGAATTAGCTAATAATTACGAGACTTTTTATTGGATTTCATGTGCATCCCATTGTCTAGATCTCATCCTAGAGGATATTAGAGAGATGGATGAGGTAAAAGCAACAACTAAGTGTTGTTAAGATATCACAAAATTTATCTATAACCATGTTTTTATATTATGTATGATTACAGATGGTGCAGAGTTCTTTTGTACAATTGCTACTCGATTTGCAACTAATTTCTTATCAGTATAGAGCATTGTTCAACAAAAGCAAGGAAGGAAGATAATATTTTTCTCATATGAGTGGCAGCAATGTATAGAGTTGCCTCAAAATAGAAGGAATAGAAAATTGAATGAGATTTAAGAGACAGTCTTTAGGAGTATATTTTGGAACTCCTGTGTTACACTATTAATGATAACATGTCTTTTAGTTAAAGTTTTGAAATTGACTGATAGCAAGGAGAAGCTATCTACGTGTAATTTTTATGAAGTCATCGACAGGGTTAAAGAAGCTACTAGAAGAAATTTTAATGAAAGAAAAAGAGATTATGTGCCCGTGTGAAATATTATCGATAATAGATAGAATAAACAATTACATCAACCTATTCATGTTGCAACTTACTACTTAAATCGAACATTTAGATATTATGTGAGCTTTAAAAGGAACTGGGAGGTTAATCGAGGTATCATTGATTGCATAGATAGACTGATCCCTGAAGAGAGTAGAGGGGATGTTATACATCTAGAGATGAGATCTATGATAACGCTTTTCACTTCATGGGATTGCCTATAGCCATCGACAGACTGGTCTCTTATGTGAGCTTTAAAAGGAACGGTAAGGTTAATCGATGTATCATTGATTTCATAGATAAACTGATCTCTGATGAGAGTAGAGGGGATGTTATACATCTAGAGATGAGATCTATGATAACGCTCTTCACTTGATGGGATTGCTTATAGCCATCGACCGACTGGTCTCTTCATCTTGTGAACGGACAAATGCAGGGTTAAGGATGCTAGTCCTAGATAATACGATCCGTGTTGCTACTTGGAATATTGGAACATTGACCGGTAAATTAATCGAGGTGGTAGATTCTATGATTTTAAGAAAGATTCACATTTTATATTTAATACAAAGTAGGTTCGAGAAAATGCAAAGGAGATTGAGAATATAAGTTTTAAATTATAGTAATCAAGAAAGGAAAAGACTTTGAAATGGAGTTAGTATTATTATAAATAAAGATTTAAAGGGTAGTGTAGTAGACACACGATGATATGGTGACTCAATTATGATGGTGAAAATGAGTGTTAGGAGTAGAGACTTTAAATATAGTTTGTGCTTATGTACTCCAAGTAGGATTAGAAGATTAATAAAGAAGACTTTTTGAGAGTAGTTAGATAAGGTAATTCAAAGAATTCCACAAAAAGAGATGATTTGTTTAGGAGACTTAAATGAACATGTCGGTAAAGATGCATTAGGATATCATCGAAACTATGGGTTTTTGGATATAAATGAGAGGGGTAGGGAGATTTCAAATTTTACTATAACTTTTGATCTCTTTATAACCAATACAACAACAACAACTAAGCCTTTTACCATACTAGACGGGGTCGGCTACATGGATTCTTTGTTTCCACAAAGCCCTATCATGTGTCATGTTAGCAGTTAACTCATAATAAGCTATATCATTCTTTATTGTTTCTTTCCAACACTTTTGTGGTCGTCCTCTACCTCTTTTAATACTTTCAAAATCTAGTTTTTCATACCTTCTTATAGATTCTTCTTTTGATCTTCTTTTTATATGTCCAAACCACCTTAAACAATATTCTCTCATTTTATCCTATATTGGTGCCACATATAATTTATTTCTAATAACCTCATTATGTATACAGTCTTTATAGCCAATACAATTTTCAAAAAACAAGATGAATGTTTAATTACTTATAAGAGTGGCTTATCACAAACACAAATTGATTATTTCTTTTGTAGGAAAAAAGATACGTGTTTTAAAGATTATAAGCTAATTTTAAGAAAAAACTTAATAACTCAACATCAACTTTTAGTAATGGATTTGGAAGCAAAAAGTGGACAAAGAAGAATAGAGTGCATAGAGTTATTTGGATTAGATGTTAGAACCTCAAATGTGAGAAAGTAGATATATTTAAACATAAAGGTTTTCAAGGAGATGATTAAAATTATATAGGCATACCTTGTGATATGTGGAACAATATTGTTATACATATATACATACTAGGGAAGTGACAAAAGATGTCTTAGGCGTATCTAATGGAGGCATATCGGCACAAAAAGAAGCTTGGCGGTGGAGTGAAGTGGTGCAAGATAAAATCAAGGCAAAGGGGGCACATTACAAATTGCATTATGCTAAGAAGATTAGTGAAACTTTAGAGGTTTATAAGAAAGCAAAAATATCGCAAGAACAAGATTCTACAATTTGTTAGATGCATCAAAGATGAGGATGAGAAGATTCTAGTGGCGAATAATGATATCAAAAATAAATGAAAAAATTATTTCTATAAGCTTTTTAATGAAAATACAAATGTTAATATTAGTTTAGGAGAGTTAGCCAAATAAGAAAAGTATATAAACTACAATTTCTATCGATATATTCAAAAGAACAAAGTTAAAGATGCTTTTAAATATATCAAGGTTGGTAAATTTGTAGGACCAAACAATATTCCTATAGAAGTATTGAAAATCCTAGGAGATTTGGGGCTCACTTGGTAGGGAACCCAAAAGATGCCCGAGAAATGAAGAGTGAGTATACTTATACCCATATATAAGAACAAGAGAGATATTCAGAATTGTTTGAATTATCGAGATATCAAGTTAAGAACAAGGGAGATATCAAATGTAGGTTAAAGACAAGTACCGAGTACAACAGAACCAATTCGGATTCTTATCTGACAGATCTACTACTGAAGTGATTCACCTATTGAAACATCTTATGGAACACTTTAGAGCAAAAAAGAAGAATTGCCACGTGATATTTATTGATCTAGAAAAGGCTTACGATCGTCAATTTAGAGGATGAAAACTAGAGGGCACTCCAAGTTGAAGTAGAACTTGGAGTTAGAGATGACGATAAAGGCGTTGGATGGGTGGATCCAATTGTGGAGAAAAAAGAGGGAGGAGATGATGATGATGGCGATCCTAACTATGTCGATTATAATGTTTTTGTTGATTATGATCCATATTGTGGATGATTGTTGTAAATGTAATTGTAACTTTGTAACGTTCTGGTATGAATGATTGTAACTTCGTTGTTTATTAAAGGTATTCAATATTCACGTTATGGATGATTGTTCGTTATGACATGTTATTTAACTTTGTTATGCTCAACCTCAAAGTGTTCTCTTCTCACGATCTCTATGAATATTTTTATAGTCAGTCATTTATTATTAAGAATTATCTATTTCAAATCAAGCTTTTGGATTCGATTTTGTTTAATGTTGTTTGTAATATATATGTTTTGTTCATTCACTTCAATTCTTGCATTTTTTTAGATTTTTTAATCAAAAAATTAAAAAAATTACATTGTATCGGTGCCCATATCGGATTGGGCACCGATACAATGTAAATTTTTTAATTTTTTGATTAAAAAATCTTAAAAAATGCAAGAATTGAAGTGAATGAACCACCGATATGCTTTTTACAACATTGGTTTATGCAATCAATGACACCTCTATTAACCTCATTATCCATCTTAAATGCTGCAAAATACCTAAACATTTGATTTAGGTAGTACAATAAAATTGCTCATTATAGTTTTTTAGCCCTATCCATGACTTGATATGGATAACTCATACATGGTTTCTCCTCACTATCAGTCAATCTCAAAACTTTAACCAAAAGACATGTGATTTTTAATAATCTAATACAAGAGTTTCAAAATATACTCTTCGAGACCGTATCTGAAATCTCATTAAGTTTTTTGTTTCTCTTATTTTGAGGCAATTGTATAAAATGTTGTCACTCATATGACAAACATTCTCTTTAAGGTTTGCTTTTGCTAAACAATGCTCCGTACTGACAAAAAATTAATTGCAAACCAAGTAGTAGTATAAAGGAGTTTTATACCATCAATATATCTTCCCTACATATAAATGGTATACTTCATCAAACTTCTTGTTCATATACACCTTAGCAAAATGGCATACTTGAGAGGAAAAATCGTCATATCCTTGAGGTAGCCAAAACCTTCAACATAATTTACCAAAATTTTATTGGGGAAAGCTATCTATCCTTACTGTTGTCTATCTAATAAATAGGATGCTAGAAGTGCACTCAAGGGTGATAGTCCCATAAAATGCCTTTATAAAGAATAAAAACTCTTTCATATAATTCCTTGTATCTTTGGTTGTACTTGTTTTGTTCATGGCCACCTACCTGGTCGTGATAAACTTAATCCTAAAACTATAAATTGTATTTTTCTTGGCTACTCAAATTTTAAAAAATGTTATAAATGCTATGATCCAATCCATAGAAAATTGTACATATCCATGGATGTCACCTTCTCTCAATCTACTCCATATTATTCTTCTCAAGGGGGAGTCAGTCATCTCTCAAAATATATCTCCTCATGTGCTTCCCTTAATTTAGTGAGACAGAGGATATCGCAGGTGACAATGGAGAAAAGATAATTGAACAAAAGCAAACCATGGTGTCCAAGAGAGGACCAAGGAAAATTATTTGCACTCAAAAGAAACCCATAGAGACTCCAACAACCAAAGATATTTCCCTTTATTCAGATCCGCAACCCCCAATGGAAGAAGACTTGGAAATTACCTTTGCTATTCACAAAGATAAATGTTCTTTTGCACAATACCCTATTTCTAATTGTGTTTCCTATGAAAATACCTCAGAGAATTATCAAACTTTTGTTACTAATGTGCAAAAACTTGTGTGAGGACTCGTGAAGAAATGACAGACTCCTTTGAAGTTAATATTGGGTTACATCAGGAATCAACTTTAAGTTCATATTTATTTATATTGGTCATTAATGAGTTATCAAATATATTTATATTTATTTATATTGGTCATTAATGAGTTAATAAATATATTCAAGATGAAATATCTTGGTGTATGTTATTTGCAGATGATGTTGTGTTAGTGGATAAATTTGAGGAAAAAGTAAATAGTGGAGAGAAATGTTAGAAAGTAAAGGCTTCCTACTTAGTAGAACAAAAACAGAATATATGGAATGTAAGTTTGATAATTTGGGTATTTCAAAGGTCATAGAAATTAAGATTGGCACACATTGCATCCCTCACAAGGAAAGTTTTAAATACTATGATGGAAAAATTGATGGAGATATTATGCATAAAATTAATGCCAAGCAGATCTAATGTTCAAGCGATTCACCTTTTGAGACGTCTTATGGAACATTTTAGAGCAAAAAATAAAGACATCACATGATATTTATTGATCTAGAAAAAGCTTACGATAGGGTACGGAGGGAGGTTCTGTGGAGAACTTTGAAAAAAAGAGGTATCTCATTGACATATATAAACCTTATAAAAGACATGTATGATGGTGCAAAACCATGTGTGAGGAATCATGAAGGAATGACAGACTTCTTTGAAGTTAATATTAGGTTACATCAAGTATCAACTTTAAGTCCATACTTATTTATAATGGTGATTGATGAGTTAACAAAACATATTCAAGATGAAGTACCTTGGTGTATGTTATTTGCAGATGACATTATGTTAGTGGAGGAGTCTAAGGAAAAAGTTAATAGAAAATTGGAACTATGGAGAGAAACATTAGAAAGTAAAAGCTTCCGACTTAGTAGAACAAAGATAAAATATATGGAATGTAAGTTTGATCATTTGGTTACTTTAGAGGGCATAGAAATTAAAATTGGCACACATTGCATCCCCCAAAAGTAAAAGGTAAATATTATAGAGCAACAATTAGACCAATTATGTTTTATGGTTCTGAGTGTTGGGCAATTAATCATCAACATGTACAAAAGATGTCTCTGACATAAATGAAGATGTTGAGATGGATGAGTGGTCATAAAGAAAAGACCGTATACATAATGAGGTTATTAGAAATAAATTATGTATGGTACCAATAGAGAATAAAATGGGAGAATATCATTTAAGGTGGTTTGGACATATAGAAAGAAGATCAAAAGAACCTATAAGAACGTATGAAAAAGTGTTGGAAAGAAACAATAAAGAATGATCTAGCTTATTGTGAGTTAATTGCTAACATGACACATGATAGGGATATGTGGAAACAAAGAATCTATGTAGCTGACCCCATCTAGTATACGAAAAGGCTTAGTTGTTGTTGGTTAAAATGGGGAGAGGCATCAAGTATTTTATGTGATAAGAAAATGTTAAAAGAGGAAGAGGACGATCACAAAAGTGTTGGAAAGAAACTATAAAGAATGATCTAGTTTATATTGAGTTAACTGCTAGCACGGCACATTATAGGGCCCTATGGAAACAAAGAATCCATGTAGTAGTTGTTATGTTTGTGAGAAGCCACTCTTATAAGTAATTAAATGTTCATCTCTTTTTTTCAAAATTGTATTGGCTATAAAGAGATCAAAAGTCATAGTAAAATTTAAAATCACTCTACCCTCATTTAAATCCCCAAAACCATAGTTTCCATGAAATGAGTCTTATGTATGTGTCATAACGTTGTAGCATAGCGTAGCACAACAAGCACATGTATAGGATATCCTAAGCTAGAGGCACATAGCTTAAGCAATATTAGCAAGTACTACACGGATCAAGAAGAAAAAGAAATACAGATAAGAACCTCAAGTCACTAACACAAGTTAGTTTCAATGCAACAAAGCAACAATGTTAGCACAAGGAGACTGATGCCCTATTTGATAATCTTCAATAGTTCAGACCCAACAGTTAAATAGAGGAATACATAACTTGATTCGAGTACCAATAAAACCACATTTTGTTGATGACAAATCCAACCAAGAATTTAGATGCAAGGTGAACTTCAAATCTTAGGCCCCAACCCAGCTAGAGATAACTCCAAAAGAGAAACTTCCACCCACAGCACCAACTGAACTATGAATTAACATGAAGACTCTGTTATGCAGGAAATTTTCTATTATCCCTTTGACAAAACTAAAAGTATCTGCCTATGATGGATCATAATTAATTGAAAGAGAACAGAAAATGCTTGCAGCAATAGTAGAAAAGGAAGTCACTGACAAAAACATGCAGTTATTGCTGTAAAAGAAGAAGAATAGCGACACAGAAAGGACTCAAGCACCGTTGTGATTGAACCAAAATCAACCCCTTTAGTGATCAAGTGGTTATGAAAGGGGTTTGACTACCTCATTTGACCAATTTAAGGTAGATTACACCATCCCATTTGTCAAATAAGCTACAAATCCGCCCTATATTGCTTAAGGAATGCATAATACTGTGCATTCTCCTATTGTAAGGCGCTATCTAGCACTTCACTAGTCATAGCGCACCACATAGCATGCTGTTGACATATCTGTAGGATAATACTTCACAAAAGCAAATCTCAACATAAAACTATGTCAGGAATGGCAAAATGTTGCCATTATGTAATAGTACAGCAACAATCCAAAGCATCAGTGGCTGGTGTAGTCAAGTAGCCAGCATCATGAAAATTTACAGGAACCAAAATATCACTTGAAGCAACAATTAAACAAATGAAACAGTAAAACCAAGCAATGGAAAGAGAACCAGAAGTAATCACCTTGAGTATCTGCCTTGCATTTTCAATGATTGAATGGAGTCTTAATTCAGATAGAAGGGAGCTGCCAACCGTCCCTGGCATGGCAATCTTTTTCTCTTGCAATTTTGCAACCACAGATGGGTCAAAATCAGCAAACACTTCCCTGCACAGACATGCCAAAATGAACTATGCAGAAAAAAAGCTTACATATTGGTAAAATAAGATGGCATGTACATACCGAAATATGTGCCTCTTACTAAGAATAGCAGGCCACGTGAGTTCAGCCAATGCTCCCGAAAGAGACAGCAATTCAAACAATTTCCTACATCGTTGCATGGAAAGGGGCCGACATTTTACCAATTTGATGCTCAATTAATTTGTCATGAATTATGAAACAAGAAAAGCAACATACTTGTCATCATGCACTGGCATTCCCCATTCTTCATCATGAAAGGTAACATACAGTGGATCTGAAAATCATCAATAACAAACAAAAGCAACATTAGTAACCGCAAGACACTTCAAAGAGTACTTTCAGTAATCCTATGAAATGTTTCATCCCATCAACATTCCCACAAGCCAGAACTCCTCTTTTGCCCCTCAAATTTCACCATCTTGATCTCCACATCCTTCCCAAGGTTGTATAATCCTAAATACCTGTAAGAACCAAATTGCATAGGATCCTGGTGTGCATACAATAACATTTCATATTAGTCTAATCACCATGGCCTAAGCGCCTATTTTCAAGTACCACCTGTGATAATCCAAGACTAGAACTTTTCCTACTTATCAAGGCGTGTACATGCCTACATGGTCTTCTCTTTGAGGGGAAGAAGCCTCATAACTGTACAAAACGCAAGTCAATTGTTATATTTTATAATAGGAATAACATATAGAGCAACAGGCTTGAATAGACACATTAACAAGTGAACCATGATGAATAAAACCAATCCTCATCAAAACAAATTTAATGTCTAACCCTGATTCGCAGGGAACAGTATCTTTGCAAACCCTAGCCAATGCCAAAAAGGAAAACTATGAATAAGTTCAATTTAACTTAAGTTCAGGGATTCACACCTAATTCGTACTTGTTGAATGATGCATTGATATACAACAACAGAAAATTCTATTGAATTGCTGGAACATCACCGAGGACATCCAAAGCAATGGAGCAAAATCTTAAGTTTGTGGCAGGAAAAAGGTGACCAGGATGGAGGCAATACTGAAGACTTTATGCAAACAAAGACAAATATCATCCTTACATCAGTCTATCAATAGCAAGAAAGATAAAGTACTTAGTTGATATTGAAAGGCATGTATATATTAGATCCATGTATGGATGTTTCCAGAACAAGTAAAAAAGATCAATAGAAAAGGTATGGAACATAATTCATAACTACACATGCTGGATTGCATTAGGTTAAGGCTCTGTTTGATTAAAACTATACATGCCAAGTGAAGTGGGAAATTGTTTGTGGGGTTGCAACATGGTTAGCATGCAGTGGAGGAATAAGGTTCTGTTTGATGAAAACTATAAAGAACCAGGAAACAAACTTGACATAATTGCTAATTATGCGAAACAAATTTTAAATGCAACGCAAGAGACAACGGATTCATTAGGAAAACGTAATCAACAAAAATGAAGGAAGTGATCAGCCCCAGACTGAGGATGGATAAAACTTAACACAGAGGTGGCTCAAAAGGATCCCCAAGGCGATATGGATGTGGAGGTTTGTGAGGGATGAATAAGGTAAATGGTTCTGCGGTTTTGCTAAATTCTTGGGAGACTGCTCTGCTTTGGATGCAGAACTCTGGAGTATATTGCTAGTTCTAGAAATGGTGTAGAAGGCAGGACATAAAACAATATTAGTGGAGACTGATTCACTTGAAGCAGTGCAGCTTATCTACCGCAGAGCAGACAGAGACAAGAACGTGAAGGTAGCAATCTGGTCAACAGAACTCATTGATGGCCGCAAAAGGAATGGCAAGTTATACTGAAACATATATGCATAGAAGGAAATTGTTGTGCAGATTGGTTAGCTAATCAGAGATATTATAGTCCGAGAGTTCACTTAGAGAACGGTGCACTTCCAACGCAGTTAACAGCATTGCTAGAGAAAGACATCACTGGGCGAATGCTAAGTGATGAACTGATCTGTCGGGTATGGCTTATGCCCCATAGTTCTCAACCAAAAAACCAAGACAAAGATCATCCTTGCATCAGTCTATTAATAGCCACAAAGATAAAGTACTTAGGTGATACTGAAAGGCATGTATATATTAGCTCCATGTGTGGATATTTCCGGAACCAATGTTGTCAAAATCGTATCGTATCGTACAAGTCAATGTTGTTTTTTTGATATAAATTCTGAGAATCCGAAGTTACAGAAATCATTTTTTTTCTTCCCAAACCCTTTTCATGCGCTCCCAAATCCTTTTCTCATCCTTGTTCTTGTTGATTTCAAGGTTTATTCACAAGATTCTCAAATGTTTCACCCAATCAAACTCCCTATCTCTAGAGCTTTTGTCAAATCAATGGCATACCTCTTTCCATTTACATTCTACCTGATTTTCACTTGAAAAATTTACAAGTTTTACAGATTTTGCGATTCTTAACCTCTAAAAAGCTTTTTTGCTTGTTGATTGTTCAATCTCATCTTATTGGCTTCCGATCGAGTCGATCCGAGATGAAAATATTGTACCCCGGTGCACGAATGCAATAGGCTTGTGAACAAGTGTATGTTTTGCAATGCAATAACCTTGCAGGAATTAAGAATGCTAGTATTTGTCCTCGGGTTCTCGAAGCAGTGAAGTACGAGATTGAGTAGATATTAGAGGCTTCGAAAAAGAAGAAGAGATTAAGGGTGAAAGAGAGAAGAAATAGGTGGTTGAGATATGTCTCAACTATTTTAGATGCTTATGAAGGAATGTATGGTAATGAATTTCATGGTGCAGCTGAGATGGAAGAAGAGACGACTAAAGAGGGAAGGAAAAGACGAGAAAAGGAAAAGAGTGTAGATTCTGATGGTAATAGCAATGGAGTTTGTTCTTATTCCACTACAAGAGCTCCAACTCGTTCGATAACTACAAGGGGTACTAGAGGAGGAGCCAAAGCCAGAGGTAGTGGGATGCCTTCATTTTTTCTCCACGTACGACTCATGGAGCTCAATCATGCATTAAATCAGCTACGACTTTTAATGAAGCAATTGAGAAAGTAGATTTGAAGTGTGCCAATTTTTTTTATGAAAATTACCTTCCTTTCAATGTTGCAAACTCATTTTCATTTCAAAGTACAACGAATGCTATTACTAGTGTGAGATCAGGTTACAGAGTCCCTACTTATAATGCTTTGAAGGGTTCATTACTATAAAAATGAGTTGATATTATTAATGCATGGAATTTTGAATTTAGGGAGTCATGGAAGGACACAGGATGTTCTATTATGACTCATGGTTGGACAGATGATCAACATAGGTCTTTGGTGAACTTCTTGGTCTATTGTCCCAAGAGAACACTGTTTTTGAAATCATATGACTTATCTCATATAATAAAACTGTGAAGAATTTACTCCCTATTTTTGAGGAAGTTGTTGAGGACGTAGGTGTTTCAAATGTTGTTCAATTCATTACTAATAATGCTCCAAATTTTAGCGCAATTAGTAGGCAAATCATCTTCTTAGTATGGACTCCATGTGTTGCACATTTGATAGACTTAATGCTTGAAGATTTGAGTGTAATGGATGAAAAAAGAGGGACTATAAATGCATAAAGAAATGTCATAAAGTTTATTTATAATCATTCTTCTGTATTGCATACTTGGCAAGGTTTGCACTTTGCTCAACGTATATTGAGTCAAACATACCGTTCGAGTAGGTGCAAGAGAAATTGGAGCTTTTTCGAACGCATTCACACGAAAAGAGAAACATACTCGAGCAGGCTCGACTACGTGATTTGGTATACATTGCATATAATATGAAGTTAAGGCAAATATAACAATTTTAAAAATATGTATTGATATTGCCTAGTTCTTTCTTATTAATAATGAATGATTGATATGACTATATTGCATTTAATACTTTTTATAATTTGGATATTCTTTCTTTACAGACAAAGACCACAAGAAAGGCAAGGAAGGTGCCATATGACCCATTAGTTACGATAATGTTGATATTCTTAATGATTGAGTTGAAGTGGAGAAGCCCCCCATCAAGTTAGAGAATGAAAACTGAAGGGTACTCTAAGCCGAAGCAGAACTTGGAGTTAGAGATCATGATGAAGATGAAGGTGTTGGATGGGCGGATGTAGAGGAGTAAGAGGGAGGAGATGATGATGATGGTGATGGTGATCCTGACTATGTCGATTATAATACTTTTGTTGATTATGATCCATGTTGTGGATGATTGTTTTAACTTTTAAATGTAATTGTAACTTTGTAACGTTTTGGTATGGATGATTGTAAGTTATAACTTTGTAACTTTGTTGTTTATTAATTAAAGGTATTTAGTATTCATGTTATGGTATGGATGCTTCTCCATTATGAGATGTTATTTAACTTTGTTATTCTCTTCTCACAATCTCTCTAAATATTTTTATAGAGTCATAGTCATTTATTAAGAATTATATGTTTCAAAACAAGCTTTTGGATTCAATTTTGTTTAATGTTGATTGCAGTGTTGTCTGACGCATATCGTATCGCATATCGCTGGGCTCCACGATACGGGCGTATCGTATCGTATCGTATCGTACTTTAATATTAAAATAATACGAAAATTATTTTAAAAATCAAGAAAATTAGTAAAAATCCAAAAAAAATCTGGAAAAATCTGATAATTGCTTTAAATTCATATAATGCAAAGTTTAGCACAGATTGAACATTCAACATTGAACAATTGGATCCAAAATTACATATTTTGATAAAAAAATGAAATACATTTACATTTTACATATTTTAATTTGTATCAGGATTATTAACTAAATAATCTTCATCTTCTACTTGATAAAGATTCAAAGTTTCTCATCACCTTCTGCTTTAAAATGAAAATCTTCATCTCCTTCGTGATGTTGTTGCACTTCAAATTAATTCATGCAATGTCCTCTTCGGTTAGGAGTGCATTTTCTTCGTTATCTTCCATAATCCACTCATCTAATATATCAAAATTAACAAATTGCTATCTTTGTACATGTAGTTGTCATATTTGCTAATTTTCATATGTGAGCAAAACAATGAGATCAATTTCTTTGATTATTGACTTTATGACACCTCAGTGATATGATATTATTACTTAATGATATCCCTTTTTCTCTTACAATTAGCTTTTTAACTAATGCTCGAGCTTCATTTCTCACTTCACATACTGAGTTAAGCCTCACACACGTTGATCATGTTCAACTCAATGGAAGTCACGTAAGGTGAACCCTAAAATAGTGAAGTTGTGAAATGCCCACTCAATGAACCGAGACAACCAAATGTTTTTAATTGTTTGCAATCTCATGAAATTAGAAACCGCTAGCAGAAATATACCTAAAGTTGGCAACAGAAAGGAAAATGATTTTGTCACAATTTTTATTTGTTTATAAATTATTTTTATTCAATAAATAAAATTATAAACTCAAATTACAAGCATAGGGAAGTGAAGAGAGGCGAAGAGAGGCCAGAAATCTGCAAAAAAAAATTGAAATTTTTTTTTTTAAAAAATTGAATTTTTTTTTGAGCGTATCGCCCGTATCGTACAATACATGCGTATCGGTGTCATAAAAATTGATCATGCTTCCCACGATACGGATAACACTGGTTGATTGTGTTATATATGTTTTGTTCATTAATTTCAATTCTTGTATCTTTTTAAAATTTATTAATATTTTTTTATTTTTTATCAAGAAATAAAAAAAATTTGCAAGTATCGTACAATACAGGTGTATCGGTGTCCAGTGCGATACGGGCACCGATGTGCTTTTTACAACATTGTCCAAAACAAGTAAAAAAAGTGAATAGAAAAGTTATGGAACATAATTCATAACTACACATGCTGGATTGCATTAGGCATGTTCAAACTACAAAGCGATGAGATCACCACTTTGCTACTGGTGAAGTATTGTATATTGGGAGATTGAATGCTAAAATGACATGTTGGCTTATGTAGAGCTGCAATATCAAAAACGCATCAAAATCAATGGTTGATGCATGCATTTTGAGTCAGGTAGAGCATTATCTATGTGTGGAGAAGCTCTTGAGACAAAGAGCAGGAAGAAGCTTGCCCATGACAAATAAAGTGACCACATTATGGATGTGCAGACTGCGGGTGATGTCAAATCATGTTTTCCACATGAGGACGATCCTCATATACCAGGGAGAGGATAGGGAGCTGATTGCAAAATATGTATAATAATCATGTTACGTCTTAGGTTTGACCAGTGAATTGTGTTGCAATAAGACAGAAGTGAATTCCAGTGAGAAAACTGACTTTTGTTGTTCGAGTCCAGTTAGCCTGTTGTATACCCATCACTTAGTGGGTTATGATTCAGATCATGTATTAGATCCAGATCCATGTAACCCTGAAATGAGGTCTCCCGACTCTTTCTGCTGAATCTTTATTCTTCGCCTTTTCTTTCTCCATGACCCTCAGTTGCACCTCCTACCCTCCATGTCAGGCAGGCTGTCACAAAATTGACAAAGCAATATCCTAAGAGAGATCTTGGCTATAATTTCCACCTTCTTGTAAGCGGCTTGCTATCAGACGATTGATCTGTATAGCTGCAGTAGCCACCCGGTCTTGTTAGTGCTCTGTAAATATGCGCCAAAGAGATTGGGTACTATAACTCAATACCCTTCCTGTTCCATGTGCACAAACAGGCGGGCATGGTTGGCATGTTTGTACCTCAGTGGTACCCATATGTCAACTTCTTTAATCCGGTTTTACATGTTTTCACTACCAGGAGAGTGATGTCATCAAGAACCTTACGACCAATCAACCGTCTGATGTCTCTCCCTGCTCAAACTATTACAACCATCCCTACTACAACTGATGAAGTGGCTGATTATTTAATCCAGTGCAGTGAGTGCACCAAACAAACCAGTTGTCCAAAGTTAAGAAGCCTGAGAGAAGAATATAGTGTTAGGTGGAACCGGTTTTTTCCTTATGTAAATATCAGCTACCATTATGAGGTATGGATGTTCTTATTGTCTGTTTTACATCTATGATAAATTTTATCCTCAGATTAGTGTTTTCAGCATGGTAGATGCTTACTCTTGAATCATCCATTATATTTCAACGTTCAGGGGAAAAGTTGTAACTCGTTTTGCTTTTTCAGCAAAGCAAAATAAATAATAACCTAAGGGTCGTTACAAGAGCTGCATGGAGATGCAGAGAAGCGCGTGAATCTAATGAAGTTTACAAAATATTCCTCATGTTGCCATCTTCTGTAAACCCATGCTGTGATAATCAATGTGTCGTCGGTATTGCAAGCCAGAATGTCATGAAATCATCATGTAGATCTGGATGCATTGTCCTATGTAAGAAAAGTCTTCTCTAATGAAGTTTAAAATTTTCCTAGGAATCTAGTGAAACCACAATTCGAAACTGCGGTTAGGCTACTGCAATGTACAACAACGCCATAAAAACAGACCATACGACGGTAACTCCACTGCGTCCAACTTCAGGCATTCCCGAGCCACCCATTGTTCAGGAAATCAAACAAAAATTAACTAGGAAACAATGGAGAAGAGACGGCGAAAAGAAGACAATTCCGCCGAGAAATCTTCGGAAAAAAGTAAAGTTTCTAAGGAAGGCATTCCCGAAATTAGCATGGTTACCAGTGCTTCCGGTGACCCACGCACATCTCTTCCTGGAAGGCACCGAAGGAGGAGGAGGAGAAGAAGAAGTCGATGCTTCCACACTCTCCGGGACGATCCTACCGAGCTTCGGCCGGCTACTCGGTCTCCTTCGACTTGTAACGCCCACGGCTCCCACTCTGCTAGAGATCCTGCCCGTCGATGCGCGGCTAATAATGGAATCCACAGAGACGTCCGAAGAGCAAGACGCGTTCAACGAGAGATTCGAATGCAGCAAAACTTCGTGCCTCCGTAGTACATTACCCGCTCTTGGCGAAGCCGATGACGCCTTGGGGCTTTTAAAGGAAGGAGGAGTTGCCGCCGGTGCGACGACCACAACCTGCGATACATCGACAGAAAGAGGGGAACCATCCTGCTTCTCCTCTTCTCTAACAGTCTTCTTCAAAGCTGTAACCGGCTTCCGCGCAATTGTTGACCTAGCCTTGTTTCCTGCCGGAGCGAGAACGGAACGCACTTCCGAATCTGCTGCGACGTTCATCGGTCTGATCCTAGGAGGCCCTGACATTGCCCTCTCTCTCTCTCTCGAAACCCTAAGCCTACAAGAAAAGGGGAGAAGCCTAGAGAATCTGAAGGTAAGAGTTGAAAATACCAGGTAAAATCACGAAATCACCATGGAGAGATTGAGCAAACAAAAAAGAGAATAAAAAAGGAACCAAGATTTGCCGTTCTTGTGATTGCTTAGCTCTAGGCAGACACACACAAACAGAATCGCGCACAGAGATCGATTCAGTAAGAGACGAGACTGGGGACGAAATTCAGGAGAGAGAGCAGCAGCAGCGCTGCGATCGAACGAGCGAAAGAGAGACAAGACAACGCAAGAAGGCGGCGGAAACGATGATCGAGGATGCGATTAGAACGCCTCCCGGTGAGGAGACCGGGAAACCGGTACGGACCAGGCGGGCAAACGGGACATAGCCGGTACCGGAGGTACGGAGTCGTTAGCTGGTAACAGAACATCAGAGACGCCATTTAAACCCGAAAAGACGTAAACGTAAAAGAAAAGGTCAAGTGTGCGACTTTGTAACCACGACATCCGGCAGTTTTTTCTTTTATACTACTTGCTTGAGGTGGCGGACGATCCTCTCACAGTGACACGAAACGGAAGCCCGAACCCCCTTTTAGACACGACTCGAAATTAATTAAGTGAGAACTTCTCACCGTGTGCTGGTTAGGTTGGCGACGGGATATCTTAGATTGCCACGAAATATAAAGTACGAATCGGGTTTAGAACACAGACACGATAACGCATGAGAACGTTGTACCTATGCGACCGATTTCAAAAGATGATTGGCACCAATAGCATTAGCTCAATGACACCACACTTTAACATTGTTGTTGCTGGTGGAGAGTTTCAAATGTGTGTGTGTATATGCGTGCATCTTGTGGAGAGTTCGAAATATATGTGTATATATGCGTGCATGCATGGACCATCATGAATTTCGTCCCCACTCTCACCTCTTACAATAGAATTATGATAGAACTTATCTATCAAAGTTAGAAACCACAAACAGTATGCTAAGCCCAATTTTGAAACTCTCCAAGCAACCATATGAAACTATTTCTATTGCCGAAATTCAGCGTGTTCCCGGCTACCAGTGAGAAGTTCGACTCCCGAGAGATCCATATGTGTTAAGCTTCGCTCAAAGAAAAAGAAAACATATTGATAATTTTTAAATCAAAAAGTACATATCAATTATTGGCCCGCTAACAGAAAAAATAAATCCACATAAATTACTCTGTTTGACCTTTCGGTCTAGTCTATTTTTCTTTTAGAATTAGATGCAAATTATCCAATCTATTTGAGGAAGAACATTGTAGTTGTTGCCGTACAAACTTTTAATACTTCTTTGGGCCGGCAGTTGGTGGATGCTGAAGTTGGCTTTCATGGACTCCCTAACAGCCATACCTGGTGGTAGGTGAGGAAGGGGAGGCTATCATTCCCTTTAAAGAATTGGTTCCGCCACTTTTTTAAATTATTTTTAAAAGGAAATTAAAAATCACTTATTTTTAATTATTGTTGTTCAATCCCTTTCTGCTTCACTTCTGCTGTTTATATCTCGAGTATTTTCTTTTGAAGCCTGCTATCTTTTCCACTCAAAAATTGAAGGTCATGAATTCGATACCCCTGCATACACCTGGTTTAACCCTCCCTACTAAAAAGAAGAGTACCACAATTTCCATTTATTTTTCTGGTTTTCTCATGGTTCTTTTTTCATCCAAGGACACATTGTTCATCTAGATTTGGTTCCTGATTGGTCCAAATCCAAGAAGGCAAGGCTGCAGAACCATGTATTATGTTATATTAATGCAGCATAGATGGCTGGTTTACGTGTAGACCCTGTTTGATTTGCAAACGTAATTAGGATCTGGTGGTATACAAGATTGTGAGTAGCAAAATGTCCCAGACGATGATCGTCGTGGTAAACTCAGCCGATGGTGAGGGTCCATCCTTAATAGTTGGTCCCATCCCTGGTAGAGCTGGAGGAGGATTGCATTAGACAATCGAACTGTTAATTTAAAACTTTGTTAGATCTTATACATAATCCCTCTAAAAGCACCTCAGTCCATTGGTATTCGAGCCAAACAACCTTTATTTGTTAATTGGCTCATTTGCTCTATCAATGAGGAGAGCTTACCGCTAACCAAACTACCTCCTTTAAGGTTTGTTATCCTTTTATTAGTCATCATGAACTCAACTGAACAATATAGAGAGAGAGAGATTGGATCCTTTTCATCACTAATGATAATCAATTATTTTTTTGGATAAGTATAATATCATTGTCTTTTGTACGTTTTAAAAAAATATTTTTTTAATTATACACATATTATTGAAAAACAATAAGTGAGCATACCTTATTATATTAGAGGTAGGCAAGATTCGTTTTCATATATATATATATATATATATATATATATATATATATATATATATAGAGAGAGAGAGAGAGAGAGTGGGAATTCCTAGACAGTGTCTCATGCTAGACTTGATATCATCACCGTCTATGTGATATATTGGATGATGATGACCAAAAACTTATCTCGAGTAACATTTAATGTACTCATATACATTGAATGGCTTCGAATCTTTTATTGATGTTGATGGGCAACTCGATATGCATCGTCCATACGATCGCATGAATGACACGAATTGTTTGGTAGAGGCAGGTATGAGATAGTGTCTAGCATCTTTAAGTTTATCTATTTCTCTCTCTCTCTATATATATATATATATAAATATGTAGAGAGAGACAGAGATTTCCTTAAATACATTTAATAGAATGCCCCTTGCCTTCATATATGAAAAAGATAGTCATGAATGATCATGGGACGGACTTAGGCCAACGACGGAAGTTATCACCTCCATTTCCATTTGAGAATCTTGTCCGCATCCTCGTTCTCATTTTTGCGATGGGATCAAAAACACTTTCATTTCCATTCTAGTGTTTTCATAAGTTCTCGTGAATACTTATCAAGAAAAAGAAGATACTTGATGGAGCTCACTTTTGTATATGAAATGAAACTTGATTTATACAAAATTTATTTAAATTGGAATGAAATTTGAGAAAATGATGATGAGTTCATGAACTCAAAAGGAAGTTAATTTTTTTATTTTCTCTTATAATTTTTTATTTTTAGATTGACTTAACTTTGTAGAATCAATTAGAAGGGTTGCTATCACGGGACGGGAACTTACTATCTCCATCCTCGTCGGGGATTTTCTTATTCTATGTTGTATCTTCATCCCAATTTCTACTTCCCAAATCTATCCTATTTGAGGCGGGTCTCGGTGAAGAGCTAGAGATCCCCACCCCATGAATATCCTTAGAGAGATCCAAAGGTAATATTTTAATTGTTTCTGTCTGGATCTCCGGTAGTACAAATATTAACATTTACTGAAGATTGATTCGATTTTTACTTTAAATTTTCTCGTGTAGTGAAAAGGGTTATAACTGCATCACTCGTTTATTTAAAATTTAGTATACAATATTTTCTTAAATGGGATCGACTATATGAATTCTTTTCATAGAACTTGATCATGTGTCATGTTAACAAATAATTCAACATAAGTTAGATAATTTTTTATTGTTTATTTCTAATATTATTTTTCTATTTAAATATTTTAGTAATATAGTTTCTTATATCTTATTAATAAAATTTCATTTGATCATCTTTTTATATATTCAAATCATTTTATCATTGATATATTTCTACAATATTATATTTACAAGTTCATTCTCTCATTAAAAGAAGAAGTGGTAAAAAGCACTTCAAATGACACGGAGATAGGTCACGGGAGTATTTGAGTCGGAAGAATTCGACAAACATATGATCTTGTTTTTTTAAGTAAAATGCTAACATGACACCACAACACCTCAATCTTTGCTTCCACGGATCCAGCTCGAAAGTGCAGACGGCGGCAAGGCTGCAGTGAAGGCTTGGTCCTTAGTCAATGAAAAGGCCATCTGCTCTGCAACCAACTTGTTCAAGTCACCATTGCCAAGTCCAGACGACATGTCCAATCTCCCCGGCTGGGCCTTGGTGTGAGTTAAATCGAGCGTGACCGTGGGCCTAGACGCGGTTGCAGAGACGGCACAAAGCGGTGAGCCATCCACACCTGACTGTGATCGGGACGAGCAAGTGGGCACGCCGTCGTGTGCTGATGGCGGGGCATGGTTGTGCTCACCGTCGTATGTGGCCACCAAGATCGACCTGTCCTCGGCACTTCTTTGTACCTGACCATTCAAACGGACCAAATTTGTCAATGACTTCACCTCAAAAGATCTCCACTGGAAATCAAGAAGGAAAACTAATCCTGTCGAAATTATATATACCTTCTTTTTAACAGGGCAGGACGGGGCAAATGAACACTTGAAGTATGCTCGAGGGAATGGATTGTTTCTGGTGATTTTTTGTCCGTATTTCCTCCATTGGCATCCATCCTTTACTATCTGCAAATTGAAATAATCATGTTAATGGCTACCTCTCTCTCTATATATATATATTAAAAAACATTATTCATGACTTTCGGTGGGCTGGCAAATAACTCGAATGAACTGAAGAGAGATAAATTCAAGATCTAATTCATACTGTTAGCTCATATGATCTGAACCAAACATAAATCGATCATCTGCTAAGATAGATGAACTGAACACAAGCTGTTTATTCAAGTTAAAGCAGTATACTTTCACCATTATTTCGAGAATAAAAATTAATTTTATTAGAAATTAAATAAAATGATATATATTTGTATATAATATTTTCGTAAAAGTAAGGATTTAATGATGTGTGTATATTATATTATACTTAGCTACAATAACAAATATGAGCTGAGACAAACCCAACAGTTTATGTCACAGCTCGTGTGGGTTAGTGGATAAGCTCGTGTTTGGTTCTCTTAAATCACGACCTAAACAGAAATTAACGAGCTTGTCACAAGATGAACTAAGAACAGCTCTGCTCATTTGCATGCCTCTGGTATCGAACTCAAGGCTTTCAACTGGTGAATCGAATCCTGGCCAGGTAAGCCATTGCTCTTGATGCTACTAGCCCTAGACTTGACTCGATACAACTTAGGCTATAGTTACCAGGCTGGTATCGGAGGGGTCGGTCCGGACGTGGACCCGAGAGACGATGGGCGTGGCCACGGTAGACGCGTACGCTGCATCGCGCGGCTTCTTGGAAGATTCTTCACCGGAGCTGCTCACTGCGGAAGTAGCAGCGGCAGCCGGAGCTTCCTTCCTCTTCCGGGTACCGCTCGTTAACGCTGCCAATTGCCCCTGCAGCATGTTGTAACTCTTGCACATCTCGCCGAGCAGCCAGCTCAGCCTGTCGTTCTCCTCGCTCATCCGGCTGAGCTCCGCCTCCAACTTCGCCTTCGCCTGCATCCAATTCAGTGATAACCAGACATATACGTTTAACTGTTCCAATCCATCCAGAACCAAAGTAAAGGCCTTCATTGCTATGGAATCCAAAACCTTCTTGGCTGTATGATTATAAGCACCTTAAAGAACAATGGGGTGATTTAGATTCCATCTAGTGAATGGAAACCTTTCTAGATACTGAAGAGATTTATAAGAAACAAAGAGGTAGCTAACCTCTTCACCGGCAGCTGGAATTATCTGCTCTTGGCGATCTACAAATTTGAAGTCCGACGCTGTTCGGACTGGCATCTCATGCGACCGGTAACTGAAGGGGAAGTCGACGTTGAGATCAAAGCCGAGAGAGAGAGATCAACGCACGTGCTTTCCATCTCTTCGTGTCTCCCTAGGCTGCGGTTTCCGGCGATTTATTCAGCTTGGCTTGATAGGGAGGAGGAGGAAGAAGAAGAGGAAAAAGACCAAGGGAAGAAGGCGAACTCAAACACAATCGATGAAAGGAAAAGGAACACGTCAAGGAGTTCGTGGAATTCGCTTTATATAAGATGGCCGGCTGACTACTCGAAGTGGTCATTTCGTTGAAAGATCGCATAAACGAGAAAATCAGTGTTTGGTTGCCATGTGTATATATAAAAAAAATGCATGAAATCACACGAAAAGCTTAGTTGATTTTATGGGCTGTCAATAAGAGACGGAATGCGGGTTCCATTCCTGTTCTCCCATACAGTAGGGAGGTCAAGAAGAGAGAGTGACCGGATAGGTTATAGTCGGCTTTAACGGTCCACGGTCCTCATATATATTGATTGAATTTTGTTCACGATGACCGTTACTTTTTGTGGAGTATATTTTTAAAAACTGTTAAACCTTTTAATATATATTTCTTTTACTAAAAAGTAATCGTTGAACATAATAGAAAAAGGAAGTGATGGGATATGTATAATCGGCTTTAAAGCGTTCATATATATAATAACATTGTCGAAACGGCCGATAATCGTAACCGGACCCGAATACTTTGGTTCGGTTATGCACATGTTGAGACATGATAGACAGTGGTCTCCCATTATCAGGTGCTTTTTTTATTAAAAAAATATTTTTTTACTGTTTCGGAGGTGGCCGGAACTACCCCTGGGGCAGCTCGGTTTTGGTTCTGGATATGTTTAGTTCTACATACAATTTTAAAATCTTTGATTAATTCATACATATATGATTGAAAAATAATAGGTGGACATGAGAAAGCACATCAATAATGAACAGGATGTGATTTATATATATATATATATATATATATATATATATATATATATATATATATATAGAGAGAGAGAGAGAGAGAGAGAGAGAGAGAAAAGTAGTTCATACTACCAATTATCCATCGTCGTCTTTCATCACTTAAAATCGATGCACTGTCACCAAAACCATTTAAAAGAACTACATAAAACCACAAAACAACTTATATATATGTGTATGTGTGTGTGTGTGTGTTTTGTAGTTTTGGTTTTAACTGATCAAACAGAGAAGAAATTGGCGGATGATTGAAATAGTGTAATCTTACATGAGCCATTGAATAGAATACAGTATTGAGCATGAACAACGCTCTCCACACACACACACACACATATATATATATATATATATATATATATATATATATATATATATATATATATATTATTTATTAAGAGAGAGAGAGAGATTTCGGCGGTCGACGTGCTTGTAGCTGTCACTGAATTTCAGTGAGAACGATTCTATTACTTCAAATTTTGAGGGTGATAATTGGTCAAACTGATTGGTAGGAAGTCACGCACGATACGGGTTTACGTGAAAGCTGGGGAATTGGACAAAAGGCTTAGAGGAAACCTGTTGACGTTTCCTGTAATTGTACTCCTTGGAGTTCTTTGCCGTTGGAAGTCACTTTCTTGGTGCTTGCCTTTTTAGAGGATGGCCGCTTTTGAAGCAGGAGGAGGAGCCACTGCTTTTCGGCCAAATGGGTTAACCCCGAACGAATCTTCAATTTGAAGGTCAACAATTTGATCAGTGGTGGGCGTAGAAAAGTTTCTGAGATGAAGCTAAGATCGTGAATTTCCGGCGAGGCAATATATATATATATATATATATATATATATATATATAAGTTTTTGCCTTCTTTTTTTTAATTCCTTTTTCTGGTTCATCGGAAAAAAGATTTTTCAGTGAGGCAAAATCTTCAATTTTTGCCTGTATGAATAGGTCCACCACCACTAGTACACACACAGACATTTGGATCAGCTTTGGATCAAGTCTGGATCCAAACCAGACCCCTGAACTTGTGGCTAAGGGTTGATTCAGAAAGGACGTCGAACAGAGAAGGTCATGAGTTCAATAGCTGGGATGCACATCTCATATGGGTCTGCAAAGAGACAGCTTCTCTCTTTGTATTTGAACATTCACATGAACTATGTTCAATGTGAATATTTCGAGCTACCTTCTAGAATGACACATGATAGAGTTTTGTGGAAACAAATAATTCATGTAGCCGACCCATCTAGAATGAAAAAAGTCTTAGTAATTGTTGTTGAGAATATTTCGAGCAACAGATCGAGCGTGAGCGTGAGCTTGAGCATGAGAAAGGGGAAGCGAGAAAGCGTACACTTTCAAAATTCAAAGTCTTTTGACGGGTCAAACACAATAGCTGCCCAATAGAAAGCAAGCGCATTCGTCGATGGGGCCCCACTCGCCACGACCCGGCCCTTGACCGGAGCCAGACCGCGGACAGACGAAAGTCAATTACCAAGAGCGGCGCTCAGATCGCCACCCACACGGAACGGACGAATCATCATCACCCATCGTCTGCCAGAAAACATCAAAAGCGTAAAAATCGTCATCATCGTTGTGACGTTTTTGCGAGTTCAATGGCACACAACCATGGCTAACATCTCTCTCCGTCCACCTATATTTTAGGGAAATGGTGAAGAAAATCCAGCCCAAACTGAACTCAAATTAGATTACTTGCTAGTCTGAACCGAAGCGGTAGATTTGGGTCGATTAAATCGATGGTGGTCTGCATCTGGAGCGTTAGCTCAACAGCAGGCGCTCCAGCGCCATTACTGCTGGTGAGGAGTTCAACTCTCTGAGGGTGGATGCGTGTCAAGCTTTGGCCTCCTCTTATAACAAAAAAAAAATGATGGTGATCTGAATCGATATTCAAGATTTTATATATATTTGAACTACTTTTTATTTTCAATTTGGTTACCTTAAACTCAACCTTGTCCCATCTGTGGGTTTTTCCACTCTTGTCCTATCTTTCTTTGTCTCTCTCTCTTTATATATATATATATATATAATAATTTTTATTTAATACTATAAAAAAAATTATAAGTTGAAATTGGGTGGGACCGGGTTACGAGAACATGTGCGGGCTTGATCACAAGACCCGCGGAACAGAGTGTATTTTGTATAAAGACGATTCTAGGATGAGGCGGATGCGGTCTGAGTGAAAACCCGCCTCACCCCGTCCTAGGTTAGGCGTTCATGGATTTCAACCTGGATGAGTCGTTAAGTAATTACAACATCATCCTGTACAGCACCCCGCGAAAGTAACAAGTCCATTCATTAGCTCAACACATTGGGTCCGGATCCGGAACCCAACATTCTGAGCCCACTGTAATTGTATCACTTGGATGCAAAATCCTAAACCTGAATCTGACCTGTTTAGCAATTCGTGTTGCATTTGATGTTTAATCGACCTATTCGTGTATTGGAAGTGGAATCTGTCAACCGAATCAAATCCCAGCTGTTGATCAGATCCCTATTCCGGTTACTGATCCAAAGAATCTGATTATACATATCAATTAGATTCTCATGTGAGTTTGTTATTGACATGATTATACACAAATAAAGGTTGTTATAACCAGTCGTTGCTAGCTTGCTTTGAGACGGTATGAAACGCATTTTGTACCTAACTCAATTAAAGATATTATACTTAGTCACCCTTGTTACATCTAACATAGCTTAGTTGGTTACAATATCTTTTTGGTACATCTTTGGTTTGAATCTTAAAGATGTCTTTATATATTCTATTTACATTCTTTATATTTTATGTATATATATAAAGGAAAAGTGAGAGTTGTTAGTTATCCTTTCATGTCAAACTCTACTAAATGATTTGTGTCTTCCATACAATCGTATAAATATACATATTGAGTCGTCTATCAATATTAGCACGAGGATCATTGTCATTTATATAAGGAGAAAGTGGGAGTTGGTTAGACACCCTTTCACATCACATCAAACTCTATTAGATGATTTGTGTCGTCTATGAAAATGATACACATTGAACTGTTCATCAATACTAGTACAAGGATCAATACCATTTAATGCATGTAAATACATTAAATGTCATGCACAACATTCGATTAATCACATGAATGAAAAGTTGTCTAACAGTTTACATTCTTCTATATATTGAGTCGTCTATCAATATTAGCCTCAAAAGGCATTGTTCGTCTGGCTAGGGTGTTGTTTAAAGCAAGTGGAATGAGGTCTTGAGTTCGGTACATGGGCCTAACCCCAATACGTCAATAGAAAACAAATGGCTTCGACGACGAGTGGGTTCATCTTCCAATTCTAAATGATAATGCTGAACTAACTAGTAAATAAACTTAATCAAACACGCAGATGCATCAATAGATTCAATACGTAGGCACATTTCCGAGTTTACTTCTCTTCTTTGTTTAGATGTGTTTTTGTTGCTGAATAGAAATAAAGAACTCAAATAATACCCAACATCCTCCTTCATTTTAAACTTATAATTAATTATTTAGTTTAATAGTAAGATTCCTATTGAGATGTGGATTAGTTTTAAAATAACAATATAATTAATCTTGTGTAGAGCGGCGCATATGTCAGAAACTCGACATTTCGTATAGCCCCTTCTACAACCAAGCTGCTCGTTGTTCAGCTCGGTTTTGGCTCATCTCTATAGCTCATTCATGTTCGGTTTGTTAAACCCAGGTTTCGCTCTACCAACCATGACTAAAAGATCCATGAGGCAGACCCACTTAGCAAGGGATAAGCCCTGGATCTGGGTCTGGGTCTGGGTCTGATTTTGGTGCAATGATGTTAATAACTTGATATTTTTGCGATTTTCCACTGTGGTATGTATACGTGATTCATACGAAGATCCTCGGCTCTCCTAGTTAGAGTTCAACTCTAAAGAACATTGAAGTTGAAGGTCTTGAGCTCAATAACAGAATCTTGCGGTCGACGCAGCCTCTAACAACTAGTTGGATCGGTTTAATGTTGGGAACATATCCAGTCCAACTTACATTCAGGTCGAAAACCGCAGTATCCGATCTAATTATCCAACCCTGTTTGTTATGGTTAAGTTAGGGAATTTTACTTTTAATTGCCTATGATCTCAAAACATAAATAGCTCGTATGGTCATCTTTTGGTTTACCTAGTTTAACAGGTTTGGCAACATAGCACATGACATGATAATCTTGTGATTGTATCTAGGTTTTCTTTTATTTCGTTATATAGCCGAAGCCTACACACACCTACACATGCATCCTCTGGGATTCGAACTCCTCACCAATAGCAACGGCACAAGAGTATCTTGCTGCTGAGCTTACGCTCTCGGTGCATAGCCCGATCTTCTTTGAAAACGGGAAAACTTTTCTTCTGCTCTCGGTGATACAGAAGTTCGCCGGTGAGCGAGCGACGCTCATAAAGACCGAAGATCCAGCGATTAAATCCAGCTGCATTCACTTGAGTGGGTCCCGTCCATCATAAATTCCAACATTTATTTTTAACCAAATTTTTTAATTACGGAAATGCTCGTAAATTTGTTGAGATGCGGTTTATTTAGTGGGTCCCACAACCTTTAATTTTAACCAATTTTTTAAATTCGGGAATGCTCGTAAATTTATTGAGGTGCGGTTCGTCTTGGGGAATTTGTGGGCCCACCGGCAACAACTCTATGCCTCCGCCTCCATGCATACCATTATCATTAGTGGGGCCCGGTTGACGGAGAACGAGAGAGCCAATTATAGCTTCCCACGTGGTTCCTCATCTATGGACGTCTCTTCTTACCAAGTGTGAGGAATTCTGTGAAGATCCACCGTCACGTCCGAGTGAAAATTACCCCAGGATTTAAGAGAAATTGCAAGAACACCCAGAGTGAAAAAATAAAGATGCTAATACGGACTGGCCTCTATCTCGGTCAGGCCCAGCCCCTCAGGTCAGGCCTTATAGGCTGAATCGGGTCAGGCCTTCGGGTCAGGCTAATTTTGACATATATATACATATGTTTATATATATCAGATACACACACACACACACACACACACACACATATATATATATATATATATATATATATATATATATATATATATATCAAAAAACTCAGAGTTACTAGACATCCACCTCATACCAAACTCTACTAAACAATTTGTGTTGTTTGTGCAATCACGAATGATATAGATTAAACTACTCGTCATAGCCATACAAATGATATAGATTAAATGTGACACATGATAAGTGCCTTAATCACTACCATTTTATTGATCGCCAATGTCTAATATAAAAGATTATCTAGCAACTCCCATTCTCTCTCTCTCTCTCTCTCTCTCTCTCTCTCTTTCTATAAAATCTGATCTTGCAAGCAAGCCAATGTTGAACCCCGAGACCAAGCAAGGCCCATTTTAGCATCTCTAAGCAAAAATGAGTTGCAGATCAGCGTCCTCATGAGGAGTATCTTTGGCATAGATCACACCCAGCCTATCGTTCCTTTAGGTGCTTTTGGTCGAGACGACTGCTACCCAATAGATATATTATGCACACACACACACACACACATATATATATTGCATATACATATACATATGTGTGTATGCTATGTAGAATTTGATTGGGTTTGGGTTGGGTGTAGGTAACTCTAGGCCTGCGGGTTGTTGGTTCAGGTGCGAAGTCTCCACCTGTAGGCAAAATCTTGGAATTCAAATATCTTTTTTCAGATGTCTTGAAATTCAAATTTATGAAGACATTGGAGTTTAATTGAGAAGACGCTTAGTTGAATTTAAAAAAATGTTTTCCTTTTTAATATGAAAGCAAGGTTTAGCAAAAGATCCTGACATATTAAATATAATATTGTTTTAAACAATTTTTCAGTTAAGATTAAAAGAAAACCATCAAATTGTATCAAAAGGAGTCTATATGTATTTAAAAGCACACACACACACACACATAAGGGAGCACACTTCCGTCAAAGGTTTGCCATGGGCTAGAGCTGGTAGACGCTTGAATGAACTCAAGGGGAGGTTGTTTACCATTTGTTGGTCAACTCAACATCTTGTTCAAGGCCTTAGCTCATTCGAACCAAGTTGATTATAAGCTCCTGCTAAACTTTTGACAAATAAATTTTAATTAAAAACGAATTTCTTGATTAGGTTCAAGTAAAAGTAATTCTTGTAAAATAGAAAGTTAATTTAATCATTTTGTTGCATTATCCTCGTTCATTATTTGTGTTCAAGTGAAAGTGAGGGAATAGAGAACCACCAATGGAGTGGAACCGACCATTTCAGTAAGAACTGAACCAGGTTGAGAACCAACTGGAACAAAAAACGTGGAACATAACATGGAACTAGAATCAAAATCATTTGATTATAGATCTTGGTAAAACTGGACTGTTGGTTTGGAACCGACGGTCCCAGTTTACATTGAACTGGCCGGATCTACTCGAAGCTAATAGCTACCATAAAATACGTACACGTTTGGAGGAATAGAATATCTTCTCCAAGTTTCACCTTCCACCACTTGAATCACCTCTTTCTCAACCACCTTCTTCTACCTCCTCCACCTCTCTCCAGCTACAAAGTGGGTCCCTGCCACCACCTTCAAATATGCTTCCTCTTATATTTATATTTATATATGTATGTGTGCATATATATGTATATGTATGTGTGTATGTGTATGTATGTGTATATGTATATATATGCCTGTACATTGAGAGTATGACATTTTCTTATGTAATCTCAAACAGTGAAGGCATTGAACGTAGCATAATGGCAAGCGTATCAAGTTAATGTAAGCAGGGCGTATTGGAGTAAATAAGTATAGAATTAGGTTTCTCATCAGCTATAGGAGCTGGATCCAGTTAGGTAACTGGGCTCTAGCCATTGAGCTCAAGATCTATGAACTCAAAGAAATACGTGTATCAATCTTGAAAGCATAATCAATATCATCCACCACAAAATACACTTAGTTATTTGGTTTGGTTTTAAATCCACATATCTAAGGGTCCACAAGATTTTTCATATGCATAAGGTTTTTTCGGGTCAAGTTTTCAGATTGTGCAATTTTAATAGTTCGTACCGGTAACCAACTTTTGTAATCCATGTTATAAAAATCCGACGAAGTTTTACGCTGGCTGTCGGAAGCCTAACACAACCCTCCTCCTTTATCCGGGCTTGGGACCGACAATGTAAGGGTGATCCGTCTAGTATGGGAAAAGGCTTAGTTGTTGTTGTTGTTTGTACCGGTAACCAACTTGACAGTGTGTGTTAGATATGAGGCTTTAAGGGAATTGGACCCTTTTTTATGTTCGTAATTTCAAATTTCATTATGCTATGATTTCATAGCCCAATTTGAGTAAAAAACTTCGACATCAGGATGAGGTGAGCCGCGGGAATTGAATCCTAAGTACTTACGGAAATCCAAGCATTAGTATCACTCACTAATCAAATATGAAATCATGATTACAAACCCACGTCAGTTTAGCCTACAATTCTAATACTAGGGGCCTGATAGCATGTATCAAAGACACTCTCATGGACTACAATGCAAAGTAGCCTAAGCTTCATTAATTGATCATCAAATTTGATTGTTAGGAGTCAGACTTCGGGTCTGATCCACCGAAAGCTTTATGAAAATTCTTTCAACCCATCAACCTTCACTCCTAATTGAATATTGGGGGTATTGGAAGATGACCATTCTCCAATTCTTTACACATTATGGTTGCTTCAGGGAAAGAATTATTGGCAACAAATAGAACATAATACAAGATAATATTTAATTGATCGCCTCTTTTTCAGCTTAAGATTCCTGATATTTATCATACTATAATGAAGGCAATGATTGTCTTCAAATAAAATTATAGCAAAAAGGAGCTATACTATATACAAGGAACAACTTTGTATAATTTGCAAGTAAGAGACCCTCCTAAGGGCAAGTCACTTATGGAGCATCCTTTATTAGATTGTGAATCTCAAGCAACAAAACCATCAGCTTGGTTCGACTCGAACGAGCTCGTTTCCTGTTTGGTTGGTGCATGTCCCGGCCCATTGAGTTATGAGAATCCTTGCACTAGGCTGGTCCATGCTTTCCGACATTGCCTAGACATGGCTTGTTTTGGTTCCCTTAGAACTGAGCTGAAACCAAACCAGTTTCAGTTTCGGTCTGATTCGCAAACCGCTAAAAAACATTAAAATATATTAAGAATAAAAGATCAAATAAAATGTTGGAACCAGCTGCCTTCCTCAGGTTCCAGTTCCAGTTCCAGTTTGGTTTGGTTCTGGTTTCATTTGAAAATTTTATGAAACAAGGATGAGATCTTAAAGAACTAAAAAAAAGGACTTAAAGCCTCCACTTGCTCATTTTCGGATCAATTCCAGTTCGGCTCCCCTTTAGGTGGAACCTGAATCGAATTGCAGGGTCCCTGGTTCCATTTCAGTTCTTGTGGCTGTTCCAATTTTGGGGTGGTTCTGCTCTGGTTCAGCCGACCGAGCCGGTTCCAAACCTGCCAGTTCTACCTTCAAGTACTTTGCTAAAGGAAAATTGAACTTAATAATTGCTTTAACACCGACAGGCCCACAACGAAATCAGAATGTACAGAAGCCATGGGGACCCCAAACCAAAAAAAAAACAAAAAGTAGGAAGACTCAGAAGGAATATCCCAATAATGTCAGGGGTAATATGGGAATAAAAAAATCAAGGGAGAAAGCCTGTCGGCCCCGTCCCGTCGCACGGAACGGCGTTAAGAGAGAGCCCCACAAAGAAATGATGGTGCTCACGTAATATGCGGACTGCAGATGACAATCCCTCCCTCAGAGTAGAAGAACGTCAGGGGGAGAAGTGAATCGGATTTTTTATCCTCACAAGAGCCGAATCCCCAGGTCGTTTAACGGTCCATCATTCACCCCCCCTCCTTTTAAGAAGCGGTACCAGAAGCCATGGCTCTCTTTCTCTTTCTCTCTCTCTCTCTCTCTTTGTGCAGAGGAATCTCACTCTCTTTGCTTCTCTTTGTCTTTCTAGTCAAGTGAGGTAAAGCGTAGGATCGGTAGCTGTGCATTACAGTACGCGGACTGTTGTCCGTCTCTGGAGAATCTACCTCGCGATTTGTCTTTCCAACCTCGTTCGTCGACTTTAGCGGAATCTAAGGACATCCATCGTGGAAGAAGTCAGATTCATCGCTGTAAATAATTGAGATGTTTACCTGAAGTAAATGTTTCTGGTTGGACCTAATGCAACTCCCGTTTTGACGACGTCTCCGCGTTCCTTTTTGTCGTCATTGTTTTCGTAGTTTCCAGAGAGTTGAAGGTTGGGTTCTTCGTGGTCAATGCTGATGCAAGAAGAAAACTAGTTGAGGTTTTACCCTATCTGCCGTTTTGATTGCATTCGCATATAGAGATTGATCCTAAGAGTATGGTTGTTTAGCGGGGAACGAATTAAGTCGAGAACAAAGAATGCTGCTTTCGAAGGTTCTCTAAATTCATCTCTTTTGGAGGGGCTTTGAGATTCGGAGGGGCTTAGGGATGTCAAGCTGAAAATCATCTTGATGATTTGAGATTGAGGGGTAATCTCGTGAGTGGGTTGTGTGCAACGCTGTGACCGCGAATGTTGGACGGGAGGACACTTAATCACCATGCCGACCATAAGACCGCCTGCTTCGAAGCAAGCCGCGACTCTAATGGTTTGTTTTTTAAGGGAATCATCGAGTTTTTTCGTGCGCAATGGAAGCATTTGATCAGTCTTTTGATGATTATGGTTTTACTGGTGCCCTTTTCAGGTTGCTGTGAAATGCCGGCCTCTTACGTCAATGGAGCGAAAGAGGAGCCGCGATATTGTCCGACTTACAGATGATAAGGTGAAACCGATTGCTCCTTTTGGGGGGTTAGACTTTTGTTTCTTAGTTTGTATTATGTGTTAGGATTAAGAGTTCTATATGGAATGTGATTACAGTGTGTTGTTGTTTTGGATCCTGATGAGTCGAAGAATTACCTGGACCGAATTCAGAACCGGACGAAGGAGAAAAAATATTCTTTTGACCATGCATTTGGGCCTCGTTGCACAAATAAGGTATGTGGTGTTGCTCAGATTGCTTTTCACCAGTTTTTCTTTAAACAAGTTTACGATTGTGTTGCAAAATGACGTTCTATATTACACATATTGATCTACATTTATCTACAAGACGTCATTTTAGATTGTACATTACCCACATTGGTCTACGTTTCTCTGCAAAAATCCTGCGCATTTCCTGGGAACCTCTCTCTCTCTCTCTCTCTCAAACACACACGCAGACACAACCATACTTCATTTCATTATTTTGAAATGTTGCTAAACTTAATCATCACCAACCAAGAATAACGTGCAAGGTACCCGGACAGAAACAACAGGGACCAAATATTAGGTTTTATATTGAATCTAGCCTGACAATTTTGACTGAAGATAAGGAGAAAGAAAGTAATGTTCTCCTACTAAAGGAAATCTTTTGTTTCTTCTCTCCACAAAAAAGAAAGAGAACAAGGTGTTGCATCTTCATTCAGGCATACCTGGCAGACTTCAGGATTTGAGTGCTAAGGACATATTGGAATTGCGTACAAATAGTTAGTGCATTAGTCAGCAATGCAGCAAGGCCAATAGACGATTCCTTCAGGTTACATTTTCTATGTTTCTCTTTTTTCTCTCTGCTGGTGCAGATCTATCATCTATGTATGACTTTGGATTGCCATTACCTACTGTGATAAGAAACTAGAAAATTTTCATAATATTGATCTTGGAGCCAGATATCCTGAATAAGTTTTCTGTTGTCAGTATTGTTATGGAAGAAGGAACATAAGTATCTTAAAGTTGATAAGCTATATCATTGTTGAGGGCCAGCCTGATATGCACATTATAAGAGTTTGAATTCAACAAAGATTGTGTTTGTAGATGTAGTTATTTATATCCACTCCAAGCCTGCTCGTGGGTACACAGATTGGTTTGCTTGCTTATGCATCTGCTTTCTGGTGTTTGGAAAAACTTCCATCTGTAAATAGATCCATAAACAGAATTTTATTAAACGTGAACTGAACCATCAAGATTTGTCACATGGTAAAACTGCCATCTTGATTAATCCATACAAACTCTTGTTAGACCTGAACTGAACCATCAAGCTTTATGGTATTTCTCCTGCTTCCTCAAAATATAATCCATGAATGACCCCTCTGCCCTTGTGCTAAGCCTACCTTAGTTCTTGTGTGAGTTGGTCTAGAGTTAACCTTAGCTGATTTGCTAGTAAGGGTTCAAGAAATGATGGTTGAGCTTCTAAAGTAATGCACTGAATCCATCCTGAAGACTAAATATCATATTTGGATGAAATATCTTGTGGTAAATATATCTATTATTAGGTTTCGGGCAATCCAAACATAATGACAAAATGTAATTCATGTTATACATTCAATTACTGACCATCAACATGATGCATTTATCTTCAAATTCTTCAGTCTTAGACATCAAATATACTCTAAGAAAAAAAAATTGATCTAAGAAGTGTGTGCCTTAAACAAATTTTCAAAGAAGAATACTTCTATGGGTTGCAGAAGACATTCTATGACAGGTGCAGCTGATATTGGTTCATTTAGGGCTTTACCTTTTTGGATTTGTTTTAATTCATGAAGTAGTGCTTCAGCAATTTGGCTTTCTTATATTTTCCATGGATGTAGCTAACGGATCTTCTTTGGACTTCTCCCAGGATGTTTACAGGAATATATCCTCTGTAATTGCTGGCACAGTTCAAGGCCTCAATGCAACCGTATTTGCGTATGGCTCAACTGGAAGGTAATGCTTGAAATTTAAGCATTGGTACGATCTGTTTTGAGGGTTCTCTTGAAACAAAATTTGTTTGGCTTCTTTTTCTTCTCATTCTACTCTCAAATTTGGGACTTTTGGAGATGTATATTAGATGTTATAATAGGTTTTTGGGACTTTTTGAACAAGAAAGACTTCTTTTATAATACGTTTTCACCACCCCTTATCTCTCTTCTGTGGTTTCCTTGTAGGATAAATCAATTTTCTTCAATTTCATTAGGAATTATGTATTTTCCATCTACCATCAATCTGCACTTAATGCATCATTAACTTTGTAAACCTTTTCATGCTTTTGAGTTGTTTGATGCATATCGTATCGCGTATCGCTGGGCTCCACGATACGGGCATATTGTATCGTATCGCCCGTATCATACTTTAATATTAAAATAATATAAAATTTATTTAAAAAATAAAACAAATTAGTAAAAGTCCTTAAACAATAAAAAAAATCAGAAAAAATCAGGTAATTGCTTTAAATTCATATAATGCAAAGTTTAGCACAGATTGAACATTCAATATTGAACAATTGCATCCAAAATTACATATTTGGAAGCAAAAAATGAAATACATTTACATTTTACATATTGTAAATTTGTATCAGGATCATTAACTAAATAATCTTCATCTTCTCCTTGATGAAGATTCAAAGTTTCTCATCACCTTATGCTTTAAAATGAAAATCTTCATCTCCTTCATGATGTTGTTGCACTTTAAATTAATTCATGCAATATCTTCTTCCGTTAGGAGTGCATTTTCTTCGTTATCTTTCATAATCCACTCATCTAATATATCAAAATTAACAAACTGCTATCTTTGTACATGTAGTTGTCATATTTGCTAATTTTCATTTGTGAGAAAAACAATAAGCTCCATTTCTTTGATTATTGAGTCTATGACACCTCAGTGATGTGATATTATTACTTGATGATATCCCCTTTTTCTCTTACTGGAGACTAGCTTTTTAACTAATGCTTGAGCTCCATTTCTCACTTCACATACTGAGTTAAGCCTCACACACGTTGATCATGTTCAAATCAATGGAAGTCATGTAAGGTGAACCCTAAAATAGTGAAGTTATGAAATATCCACTCAATGAACCAAGACAACCAAATATTTTTAATTGTTTGTGATCTCATGAAATTAGAAACTGGTAGCAGAAATATACCTAAAAGTTGGCAACAGAAAGGGAAATGATTTTGTCACAATTTTTATTTGTTCATAAATTATTCTTATTCAATAAATGAAATTATAAACCCAAATTACAAGCATATCGGAGGATGCCTTGGAGGAAAGTGAAGAGAGGCAAAGAGAGGCCAGAAACTTGCAAAAAAAAATTGAATTATTTTTTTTTTTGAGAAAAATATTGATTTTTTTGGAGTATCGTACAATACGGTATCGTATCATGGCTTCTCACACAGTGTGATACGGATAACACTGCTTTTGAGCATCCTTAGACTTGTGAAAATGGTAATACTCTATTTCACATACCCATAAAGTTCTACTATTCTTGACTATTTATGTTCATAAGGTCGATCAAGTAAATGTGGCCAGCCTGATTGAATTAGTTGCAAGTTTAGCCCCACAAACTTGTTGATTTCTTAATAACCTCTTTCACTTGCTTCCTTAGAGTCAACTAGTAAATGGCGTGGTTATTTTTGGGCATGTAAGTTGGTTAGCTCTCCTAAGCTAATTTGAAAACTTGTACTCTCATGTCCCATTTACAATGATCGGTTTACAATTTTGTCGAAATGGAAAAAGACCAAACACGTTGTAATTAGCGTGGACAAAAATGAAACGGACTGGTGGCTCTTCGTGAAATTTTTCTCTATGTTATGGTGAATCATGTTCGGTTGTTTATGGTTATGTTTTTAATGGGACCTAATTTTGCTAATATTTATATGCCAGCATGTTTCTGATAGTCGTAAAATATCCAACTTTTTAATGTATCATCGATCTGACATGACTTTTGGTGTTTTTCATTTACTTGATTTTAGTTTATACAATGAAGTTTTTGATGTCAAACTGCCTCTGCCTCATTTATCCGTCAAACAAATCATTGTGTTTGTATCTTTGATTTACAGTGGCAAAACATACACAATGGTTGGGACTCGTGAGGATCCTGGACTAATGGTTCTCAGTTTGCATACAATCTTTGATCTAATCGAGAAGGAAAAAAGCACTGATGACTTTGAAGTCACTTGTTCATATCTTGAAGTTTACAATGAGGTAGGCACTGCTTGTCTTGTAACCGATTTTTAAACTTCTGCAACTGTGCATCAATATTTAACGCATCTACATTTCTGTAGGTTATATATGATTTGCTTGAAAAATCATCAGCTCACCTGGAATTACGAGAGGATCCTGGGCAAGGAATCACGGTTGCTGGTCTGAGATCCATTAAGGTTGTTTTAATTCTTGGCGATCAAGTTTTCGTTAGTATTCATGTTTATCTCAGTACAACAAATCTTTCCCGTTGATGCATTGTAGTATTATAAGTAGAAAAGCAAGTATCAGTATCTCTTATCTCCGAGCATTAGTCATGAATTCCCTATGCATATTAGAGACACAAACATATATTGGTATTATACTGAAAATTCGAGTTGACTACTTGATGTTCTTGTTTGTTCAGCAAATTTGAGTTGGGCTTATGCCCAGAAGTAATTTATGACTATTCCTATTATTGTTTTGGGGGATATTTTGATCACCATGTACACCAATGGATGGGTGGGTTTTAGGCGTTATTCCAATCAAAATACCTGTGCCAATAGGTGGGTAGATTTATTGTGTTATCCCAACCAAAATATATGTACCTAAAGTGCAAGTCTTTTCTTAAACTAATTTTCCTAGATATTATTCTTTCCCTAGAATTTTTGTTTTCCTTTATCTAGAAAGCTGTTTCTATCTGGCATTCTTTCCTGGCACGAAACATGAAAGAAAACTGTCAAGAAAAAAAAATCCTCTAAATGGTGTCACAAGTACTTGAAGCTTGACGAAGAAGTCACATGCAATGACGAGGGCCTATATGAGGTTGTGTCGGGCAGGTGATATCTTAGTGAAGTAGCTGAAATGAAAACTTGATCCTTGTTGGAATTCACATTTGCTCAAAAGTAATCTTTCTAATGAATATTTTAAGAAACCACTCAAAATTTAGTATGTATAAGTGTCAGGTCCTGTTGAATCTTTTGATCAATTTTAGTTCAAACACGTTGTGGAATCATGTGAATACGTATAAAACAAATGAATTTTAGTTCAATTTTATCTTTCATCAATTGAGCAAAAGAGACGAAGACTGGGTATCTTGTTTAATACCTTGTCCTATTCATGTTTCAGGTCCATTCTGCTGACAAGATTGTTGAATTGTTGAAATTGGGAAACAGCAGACGCAAGACGGAAAGCACTGAAGCAAATGCAACATCTTCACGGTCAGTAGGTGACAATCCTGAGGTGACATATGCAGATAGCTTATTCTATTTGTGATAGCAGTAGTACATTACCATCTTGTCCAGCTACCTTACATTTTCGGAATATGTTCCATGCATACGGAAGTTTCAGTCTTTCTGTGCTTGTACATATTTATAAGCTCTAGCTCAAGTTCATGAAACTGCAATTGTCATCAAAATATACTCATGGATGCCGAAGTGACTGAAATGATAAAGATGCTTATGTTCATCAACAGATCGCATGCTGTTTTGGAGATCACTGTGAAAAGAAGAAGAAGAAATCAGTACCGAGGTCAAGTTCTTCGTGGGAAGCTTGCACTAGTTGATCTTGCTGGCAGGTGAATAGCCCCTTTCCTCAGTCTCAGTAATTTTTGTATGTTCCTTTGCATTTTGATTCATTTGGTTGGCCGCTGTTTTCTTTCTATGCAGTGAAAGAGCTTCCGAAACAAATTTAGGAGGGCAAAAGCTTAGAGATGGTGCAAACATTAATCGTTCACTTTTGGCCTTAGCAAACTGCATTAATGCCCTGGGAAAGCATCAGAAGAAGGGTCTTGCGTATGTCCCCTATAGGAACAGGTCTGGAGGAAGTTTCCATATTCTTGATTCCATTTCATGGAATATTACTGCAAGCTTCCTTATCCGTTTCTTTTGCAGCAAGCTGACACGTATTCTGAAGGATGGTCTGAGCGGCAATTCCCGTACAGTCATGGTTGCTACTATATCACCTGCAGATGACCAGTATCATCATACCGTAAATACTTTGAAATATGCAGACAGAGCAAAAGAGATCAAGACACACATCCAGGTTCGTATGCCATATAATAATTCATGAAAGATAAGGACGGAAATCTACTTAATGTTTGGTCTGGATGCTGTCTAAACAGTTCCATCTATATGGCTTTTCAGTAGTATTTTGCATGTATTACCTAGACATATTCGGTTCTGGGTAAACCAGAATCAGTGGTTCTAAAGTGTCGGTTTCGGGATGATTTTGGTTTCAGTTTTGAAACCGTTACAAAATTGGTTTAAAAAGTTTTTTTTCGAAAGACATATGTTGTCTCTTAAGAGTTGAACTCTCCACCAACTTCAATGGTAGGAAGCATCCTATCATTGAGCCAAGACACTTGTAATTAGACATGTTTGGTTTTGGGTTGTCTGAAATCTAGAATCGAAACCGAACCACCTTTTGAACCGTCAGTTCCGGTTTCAAATCCAGAACCGTATCAAAATCGATTTAAGTATAAAACTAAAGAAAACCATGGTTTAACAAGTTGAACTCTCCACTTAACTTAGTGATAGGTCATTTTTTATCATTGAGCCACTACTTGATTTGCAATTTTAAACATTAAAATATATATTATTTAATGAGAGCCGGTTTGAAACCACTGGTTATGGTTCCGAGCTGGTTTCTAAAAAACAAGAACCATAACCAAACCGACTCCCCCTCGGTTTCGGATCCGATTACTAGCGGTTTTACATCCGGTTCGGTTCTGGTTGGAACTATTGGATTGGTTCCGAACCGATCATGTTTACTTGTATTGTAATTGTGAATACAACAACAATAACTAAGACTTTTCTCATACTAGAAGGGTCGGTTACATGGATTATTTATTTATTTTCAGAGAGCCTATCATAATTTGTAGAATCCATGGTAAATAAGTTCGACAAAATTTTACGTTGGCTATCGAAAGCCTAACGCAATGCTCCTCTTTTATTCGGGCTTGGGACCAACCATGTAAGAGTGATCTATTAAACAAGCGGAGTTTGTATTATAATTGTGAACATAGAAAAAATATATAAACTCAATAAGAGGCATTTTGGAACCACCAGTTTCGGTACGGCGCGTTTTTGATAAGGGGACAGTTTTACGGTTGGTTCGGTTCCTGTTCGAACTGCTGAGCCGGTTCCAAACCGACCATGCCTAGTATTACCACCTTGCGGTCCAATTTCCTTTTGAATGGTCACTAACCAGAACACATAGAGAACAGAAGTAGCGAAAGTATCAGTAGGGATAATAGGTCCAACTTTCTATGGGATAGTATGAGAAATTGTATAATCAGTGCTTTAAATCCCAGCAATTGGGTATTGAACTTGTCTACGTATGGCTTATAACATATTTTATTTTGTCTACCTGCAAATTCATGTAAAAGTGGTAAATTTATCGTCAATCTCGATGATCATTTATTAGATCTGGATCATCTAGACTTAAGTCATGCTTTAAAAAGTTTCATTTCTACCATTTTAGTCCCTAAAACAGAACAACTGGGGTTTCATACTTGAGAATCTGTGTGCGAGGTGGAACCTAGTAACTCTGAAATCTTTTATGAACTTACTAGATTTCCAGCTTGTTGACTTTTTTAGTCGGTATCATTTTGTTAGATAATATATTTAGTGGTTCTTTATTGGTGATCCCCAAAAAGATATCGGTGTTGTATTTCTTCTCATCTAAGAATATCTCACTCCTATGATCTAGGTGTTCTTTGAACTCCATACCTGTATCCAACAGAAGTTTGGTAATTCTGTCTATCCGTAAGTGTAAAGTCTCCTACCATGTCAGACAGACTAGGGTGCCGCACCCATGTTTGACACTCCTTGATGCACATACTTTTCCCGTGTATGAATTAGCATTGTTTAGTTTAAGATTTTCTATTGCTATATCAATAAGATACATTATGAATATTAACCGAAGAATCAGCTGGAGAGGCCTCAGAGGTGTTGATATACCCTTGTTACTTTATTAGTGAGTGAACTTATCAAATGATAATTTAGAATGATTCACATTTTACTATTTTTGATTTATTTAACAATCATCCATAGTTTGATATACTCAGTGTTGTTCGTATAGTACCATATCATTTTTTAATACAAAAAAAATGGAAAAAATAAAAAAATTATAAAAATTCAGAAAAATCACGATAATTCTAAACAATTAATATAGTTCATCAATCACTATTCAATTTTTAATGTATAAAGCATTTATATAGTACATCCTTAGCAAAATTAACAATTAATAAATTTGAAAATTGTAACTTTAGAATGTGTAGCCAAAATGGATGTCAACATGATATGTGCTTCCACTCATCTTATCTTAACCTTTTTGTTATAGATAGTCTGCTAGAGTGCTACCTAGAATATCTCAAGATTGTAGTTTCATTTTCCTCATATTCTAGATGGGGGGAATCTTTATATGATTAGGTCTTGGTTGAAAGAGAAAAAGGTGAAAATGAAATAAGACTTTGGTGAAGAAGGGAAGCAAACATTATTTTGAAGTATGTACTTATTTGATAAATGGCCTAAACTCGCTGAAGTTCAATCTTGGGAGTTTGAAGCAAATTTTGTATGCCTTTCATTAACTTCAAAATAGCATGGAAGTGACAATGTTGTCTCTTTGTTTTAATGACAGTACATGCATGACAAGTGACAACATATTATGATATGTTATAAAATAAGACCATTGTTTAACAAAGGCTTGTTTTTAGCAGTATCAACTATAAAGGGAACATAGTAGAATTGTGGTGAGAAACTGGGTATTTGCAATAGGAGCAACTTCAAATTTTCACAGTAAAGAGAATTCTTAGGAAGTATTCATTTCTTGGTGTTTTGTTACAAACTTACAATACTGTTTTTGAGGTTTAATAAACTTATATTCACCTTTTAGGACATATTTTCATTTTTATTTCTTTATTTCAGAATCTAGATACTTTCTAAAAGTGGCTATTTATATTTTCTCAAAAGTGATTTTACAGTTTTTACTAAAGTACAGGCTTAGGGCATATCGTCTGAATCATACGATATAGGCGATATGCCTTGTATCGTGTGATACATGCTGAATTGCACGATACAAAATGATAAGTTTGGCAATATAATACACTATGTATCGTACCATGAAGTCCCACGATACGATACATATCGTACCATATCATATGATACAGTGCGATACGGATAACATTGGATATACTATCCACTATATATAATAATATGTATAAATTATACTTATATAAAGTTGTGCCCTCACACCCATAATTTTTGAAAATTGCTCTGCTTTGCTCCGCACCTGCACCCACACCAACACCCATGTTTGCAGCCGAACGATAGGTCTCCTACCATTGTGGGATGTACCAAATCACTGGAATTAGTTATAACTTGTTTATATTTGGAGGTTTCAATTTTCCTTCCATAACTATGTCTGGACTAAGCATAAACTTAACTATCTTTTCTTGTATCCTTCAGACGTGTTTCCTATGCACGTTGTTGGCATAAAACTTCCTTCAAGATCAAAGTTGTTCATTTCAATGCTCCTACAACAACAACAACAACTAAGCCTTTTCCCATACTAGACGGGGTCGGCTACATGGATTCTTTGTTTCCACAGATCCCTATCATGTGCCCTGTTAGTAGTTAACTCCCAATAAGCTAGATCATTCTTTATTCTTTCTTTCCAACACTTTTGTGGTCGTCCTCTACCTCTTTTAATACTTTCCAAATTTAGTTTTTCTAACCTTCTTACAGGTTCTTCTTTTGATCTTCTTTCTATATGTCCAAACCATCTTAAACGATGTTCTCTCATTTTATCCTCTATTGGTTCCACTCCTAATTTGTTTCTAATAACCTCATTATGTATACGGTCTTTTCTTGTATGACCACTCATCCATCTCAACATCTTCATTTCTATCACATACATCTTTTGTACATGTTGATGATTATCTGACCAACACTTAGAACCATAAAACATGACAGACCTAATTGTTGCTCTATAATATTTACCTTTTAATTTTAATGGTATCTTCTTATTACAAAGAATACCTGACGCTCCTCTCCATTTTAACCAACCAGCATTAATTCTATGTGTAACATCTCCATCAATTCTTCCATCACTCTGAAAAATTGACCCTAGGTATTTAAAACTTTCCTTTTGGGGAATGCAATGTGTGCCAATTTTAATTTCTATGTCCTCTAACCAAATGATCAAACTTACATTCCATATATTCTGTCTTTGTTCTACTAAGTCGGAGGCCTTTGCTTTCTAATGTTTCTCTCCATAGTTCCAATTTTCTATTAACTTTTTCTTTAGACTCCTCCACTAATACACCAAGGTACTTCATCTTGAATATGTTTTGTTAACTCATCCATCACCATTATAAATAAGTATGGACTTAAAGTTGATCCTTGATGTAACCCAATATTAACTTCAAAGAAGTCTGTCGTTCCTTCATGAGTCCTCACACATGCTTTTGCACTATCATACATATCTCTTATAAGGTTAATATATGTCAATGGGATACCTCTTTTTTCCAAAGTTCTCCAAAGAACCTTTCTCAGTACCCTATCATAAGCTTTTTCTAGATCAATAAATATCATGTGAAGGTCTTTCTTTTTTGCTCTAAAATGTTCCATAAAACGTCTCAAAAGGTGAATCGCTTCAATAGTAGATCTGCCTGGCATGAATCCAAATTGGTTCTCCATTGTACTTGATACTTATCTTTAACTTACGTTCGATAATTCTTTCCCATAATTTCATAGTATGACTCATTAACTTGATACCTCGATAATTCGCATAATTTTGAATGTCTCCCTTGTTCTTATATATGGGTATAAGTGTACTTGCTCTCCATTCCTCGGGCATCTTTTGGTTTTTCCATATTTCATTAAATAGTCTTGTGAACCAAGTGATTCCTATTTCTCCGAGTATTTTCCAATCTATAGGAATATTATCTGGTCCTACCGATTTACCACCCTTCATATGCCTCTTTGACTTCATTCTTTTGAATACGTCGGTAGAAATTGTAGTTTATATACTTTTCTGACTTGGCTAAATCTCCTAAACTAATACTAACATCTTTATTTTCATTAAAAAGATTATAAAAATAGTTTTTCCATCTATTTCTTATATCATCATTTGCCACTAGAATTTTTTCATCCTCATCTTTTATGCATCTAACATAATTAAGATCTTTAGTTTTCTTATCTCTAGCCCTAGCTATCCTAAAAATATCTCTTTCACCCTCTTTTGAGTTGAGTTTTTTTATATAAATCCTCCCAAATCTTAGCTTTTGCTTCACTGACGGCCTTTTTCGCTTCCTTCTTTGCTTTCTTATAAGCTTCTAAAGTTTCACTAGTTTTCTTAGCATAATGTAATTTGTAACATGCCCTCTTTGCCTTATTTTATTTTGTACTACTTCACTACACCACCAAGCTTCTTTTTGTGCCGGTACACCTCCCTTAGATACCCCTAACACATCTTTCGCCACTTTCCTAATATGTATAGACATATTGTTCCACATATCACAGGGTGTGTCAACATAATTCTAAACATCTCCTTGAAGGACTTTCTGTTTAAATATATCTTCTTTCTCGCTTTTGAGGTTCCACCATTTAGTTTGAATAGCTCGATGCACTCTTTTCTTCTTTGTCCATTTTTTTATTTGTAAATCCATAACTAAAAGTTGATGTTGGGTGGTTAAGCTTTCTCTTGGAATTACCTTACAATCTTTACAACACGCTCTATCTTTTTTTCTACAAATAAAGTAATCAATTTGTGTTTGTGATAAGCCACTCTTATAAGTAATTAAATGTTCATCTCGTTTTTTGAAGATTGTATTGACTATAAAGAGATCAAATGCCATAGCAAAATTTAAAATCTCCCTACCTTCCTCGTTTATATCCCCAAAACCAAAGTTTCCATGAATCTCTTGATATCCTAATGCCTCTTTACCGACATGTCCATTTAAATCTCCTCCTAAACAAATTATCTCCCTTTGTGGAATCTTTTGAAACACCTTATCTAACTCTTCCCAAAAAACTGTCTTTATACTATCTTCTAGTCCTACTTGGGGTACGTAAGCACAAACTATATTCAAAACCTATGCTCCTAACACTAATTTCAACGTCATGATTCGGTCACCATATCATTGTATGTCTACTACACTCTCCTTTAAATCTTTATTTATGATAATACCAATTCCATTTCGAGCCTTTTCTTTACCCGAGTACCATAATTTAAAACTTGTATCCTCTATCTCCTTTGCTTTTTCTCCAACCCATTTTGTCTCTTGTAAACATAGAATAGGAATCTTTCTTCGAATCATAGTATCTACCACCTCTATTAGCATACCGGATAATGTTCCGATATTCCTAGAACCAATACGAATCTTATTATCTAGGACTAGCTTCCTTACTCCCTGCATCCGCCCATAATCAAAATGCGGAGACCTTCTCTGAAAAATTTTAACTACATTCGGGCGGCAATGTAGCATGACTAACTTCTTTACCCACACCCGTCCATGATGTGGGAACCCTCTCTGCAATTGATTCACTACATTCGGGTGAAAATATAGTGGCCCTTGCTTACTTTTTACTGCATTCGGGCTCTGCAGCACGTCGCTAGGTGAGGACGCCCCAAAGCAATGCTCATAATTTTTGTTATCCAGTTTGGATTGATGGATATAACTTTGATCTAAACATGTATGTCAATATCTCGAACATCACAAAAGATTTTGTGGATTAGAATTTGTGTGCAGCATTAAATCTGCTTCTTTTAGTGCTTCATGTTGCTATTCTCTTTTGTGGATTAGAATTTCTTTCTGCATACATTCAATTCACTATTGAGAAGGCATATCTTTCCTTTCTTTTTATTTTTACATGAAATCTAATTTTCAGAAATGTTTTTACAGAAAAATGTTGGTACTGTTGATACCCATGTTGCAGATTATCAAAGGATGATTGACAATCTACAGGCAAGAAATTAGGCAACTTATGTCATTGAATTCTACCAGATGTTTATGTTCTGATATATGGTACCTGATGTGCAGATTGAAGTCTCACAGTTGAGAAAGCAATTAGAAGAAAAGGAGTTGCAGCTAAGCAATAAACCAATAGAAAAAGCTGCAGATGATGAATTGTCATGGCTGAATGTTTTGAGTCGTGAAACCAATGAAAATGTTCAGGAACGAATAAACTTGCAGAAGGCATTGTTTGAACTTGAGGAAACCAATATCCGCAATCGCATTGAACTACAACATCTTGATGATGCCATTGCCAAACAACAGGTAGAGAAACTTGGGTCAGATCTACCTTTTCCTGCTTGGTGACAATTTAAGATTCAGCGTTTTCTTATGCCAAATTTGTTTAAAGCTTGTGAGATGTATCTCTTGATAGTAACAGAAGGGGCAATATTCACTGTCTTAAAATATTCCAGGATGTTCAGAAAGGGAGATGGAGACAGTAGTGGCTATGATCAAATGGTATACATTCACCAAGTAAATGCCAAGAATCACCTAGTGGCTTCACAGGCCAAAAGCGCAGAACATAATGAATTCCTTTTCTTTAACTTCAAAACATATAAAATGCCTCCTATGGATGAGAAGCAGTGGAGTGACAGGAAGTGTCATTGGAGATTCCAGCAGTTAATTGAGTTGGCTGTGAGGTGTCTTTTAAGAGCCCTAACAGCTAAGCGTTCTCCCACCAAATGCAAAGAATGAAGAAAAGAAAATATATGGAAGTACGAAATGAATACAAAAGTAACAAAACTACATTGACCTAACCTTAATATGCACTTAAAATGTTAACTTTCTGCCATTTCCAAGAAGTGGCGACTCAAAGGAATTCAACCCATGATTTATCACTGCTGCTTGTGAAATTGACGCTACATGAAGCAAGGGAACTCTGATTAATAAGTCTCTTTTGCTGTGTCTTGAGCCGAAAGTTCGAACAAACATGAATTATATCTTCCTCCAACTTTTTGAGCAATGGAAATTGACCAATATTAGTGGGAGTTTATTCCAATCTTAAAATCAGTATGGGGACCTGACTCGATACTGTTTTAAATTGCGGGCTTTTTTTCTTTTTGAGAAATGCAAAGAAGGATGTTACCATTAAACACTATCAATTGGTGTTAGAACTTCCAATTATGCCAGCAACGCATCAGCTAGATAAATGATTAGTTTAATTTTGTTTGTTCAAATGCTTTTTGAACCATTCCTCTGAGTTAGACAGATGGTTGTGAGATGCCTCATTCAAGTTTAGTTTAATTGTGATGTATTTTCTATGAAATTTAGTTAGTAATGCATGATAAATTCTCTCTTCAAGATTCAATAGCATATGCTGAACGTGAGTGGCTGAATTGGGTTGCATAGATATTGTTTCCTCCTCCTATGGATCATTGTCTTAATCTGTTCTTAATGTTGTTTCCATGAGATTTTATTATCACTTGGATAACCAATGCAGTCTACCTTTCTAGGGCATTGAAAAGGATGGAGCTGTGATACAAGCTCTAAGGTCAAGGAGACAAGTTATTCTTGACAATATTCGTGACAATGATGAGGACGGTGCTGGTTATCAAAAGGTTATTTCCTCTCAATTGATATGTTGTTTCGTAATACAGTTGTCACCTATGCCATAAAATCTTGAACATCAATAGGGACGATATGGTTACATATATGGACCTTTCTTTTCACACTACAAATGTGAGAACATTGAAATTTCTGGATTATTTGATTGACAGATATTTTCTTGTTACTTCAGAATATAAAATATATTAACGTCATTGTGTGCATAATGCACATAAGCTTGTCATGTTTGTGGTGTCCCGTAAAAACTGGATTATAATGTTGTGTTCCTGTAACATACTTCCTCACATCAAACTTGACTTTCCCTTTTGCAGGAAATTGAAGCAAATGAGAAGCAGCGCAGCCAGCTTCAGAATATGATTGATGAAGCCATAAGAAACAATGGCAACAAAACCTACTTGCATATTCTCAGTCAATACCGTCTCCTGGTAAGAATCAAACTCGATCTGTCAACGTTTTTCCTATTAGAATAATAGGAATCTGAACTCTTTGCGTTGCTCCCTGTGCAGGGAATGGCTAATACTGAGCTTCAGTTTGAGATAGCAATAAGGGATAAATTCATACATGATCAAAGAGAGGCACAAAAGAACCTGTGGAACCTACTTATGGCATCAGGACTCGATCATAAACAGATAACTGAACTAGCTGCTAAACAAGGAATCACTATAGAAGATTGGGGTACACCTCAAGTTTCTGTAGGGCCTAAACAGGCACCAGCTCCAATTTATGCCAGATTTCCACATTCATCACCATATCCAAGAACTAGTTTTATTCACAAGGAACCACCTTATGCCCGAGCGGCATGTTTGCTTCAACAACAGCAAGATTTCAGTTCCATGTCTTCTTACGGTGGTCCATGGGATACACAAACTTTGTGCCAAAAAGAACAACGCACCTCCCTCTATCTACTTTCTCGTGACCATTCACCATCATCTTATATGGGGACCAGGAACCTGAGTGAACAACGTTGGGCGTCTGTAAACCCATTCCAAAATTTCTGCACACCTGAAGATGCACGTTGTGGCCTGCACGCAGAAGTACCAAACAATTCTTGGGGCAAGGACAACTACAGGCCTTGGCCTTCATTCCGAGAAGATTACGGTGAACCATGTAAGGCGCGAACTTTTATTTTGTTTCCCTTTTACATTTGCGTATCTGCATGCATATATTATCTCGCTTCTCTATATTTTCTCTTTATCTTCTATCTTGGTTTTTGCCTTTTTTTCCATAAATCAGAATGAGCCCTCTAAATTGGACCTCAAACACCAAACAAACGTAGATAGGAGAAAATCATGACATGAAGAACTAGAAGTTTTAGTCAGTACTCTTGGTTGTTGGTTATTGATAGCCAGATCTGTTTAATGGTGAAGCGGCAGACTTTAGTTCATAACCAACTCGATTATCATTGTCGTGCTTCCTGTTAAGCTCGTCTATCAAATTGAACGCATTTAGGTTGTGCTTCCTTGCCTTGATACGTAAATCTGGTTCAGTAGGAGCAGATATATTCATACTTCATCCAACTCAAAGGGTTGAATCTGCGTAGGCAATGAAAATGGTCAGCAGATCTTTTATGAATTTGTTGCATCTTAGAGCAACCATCGTAACTCATCTGTCTGAAAGTTCATCAAATGTGAACTTTACTTGAACATTTTCATGCACATACAAGTAATACTCTTACTGCCTGATAATTCACCGATTCAACTAATTTTACATATTTCAGGGAAGTAGTCAGTTGATTGTTGCTCATATGGGTCAAGCTGCCCACAGTGGCATTCTGATGCATGGAGTTGGTGGGGAGTCAAGTGAAACACTGTGCGGAAATTCGAATCACAGCTATTTTATGCTCAATTCACACCATCTATCCCGTCCTGCGCGATGAATTTTCAACAAAAGTTGCCCTGAGCTATCCCAGCCGTATCCTCCATTTGTAGCGTCACGGTTAAGGGCTCTTAGCTCCCTCCCCAGGGGCCCTTTCAATTTTGTATGACTTTTTGTTTAGTGTAAATATTATCCATCCTTATTTAGAATAGAAATTGGGCTTTTACGTGGCCGTCAGCTTTACTGTTCATTGTTCTACCTCTTAAAGTGTGAAATTCATGCACCCAGAGTGTTAGCTGGCTCAACGGCAGGGCGCTCTAGCACTGTTGCTACTGGTGGAGTGTTCAACTCCCAGAGGGTGGATGTGTGTGTGTTAGGCTTCGGCCTCTTCTTGTAAACCAAAAAAAGAGTGAAATTCATGTTCTGTAACCATTAGTGTTTTTGTTCATCATTTTCTGGTTCCATGCCTCAATCAATATCAATAGTGAATGAGATCAATGGCCATGGCTTCTGGCCTGCCACTGCATGAGCTTTAAAAACGAGTTTCATGTGCTATTGTCATCGTAAAAAATCATAATGGTATGAGGGCTGCCAATAAAGAACCCATGGAACTTGAAAATGGCAGGAATAATGACGGAAAACGTATGAACATGATCATGATTAGCCCCACGATCGATTCATTATTAAGATGATGAAGATGGACAATAGGAGAATTAAAGCAAAGAAACGCCCATCAAGATGATGGAGATGGACAATATAATGACGGAAAAAACCTCCGGGAGGTGAAGAGGTTATTGTGAAATCGTCTGGTTAGAAGGCAGATGCCCGCACCGGGTTTCAAGCTTCTGACCTTCAACTTGTGAGTCGGCACCTAGCTAGGTGAGCTATTGCTCCTCGTTCAGTGGCTCTTTTTTAGGTAACCATTACATCACCGGAGCCTAGCTTACACTTTGGGTATCCACCAGTCCTTCAGTATTTTCTCTTCCGATGTGGTCCGGAACTTCAATCCAAACTTTAAATTCTGTAGTTAGCGACAGGATCTACTCTTGGGATTAGACATGGCTGGTTTCGGTTTGTCTGGAACTAAGAACTGGAATTGAAGCGGGATCGGGTCGGTTCTGGTTTTGATTTGAACGGTCAAAACTTCTGGCTATGAACTAATAGGCTGGAATTGAAAAGCTATTATTTTTTTTGAATCTTGATTACATAGATTCTAGACTGATCCTTGTTTTTAGGTACCCTCCATGTATAATAATTAAATCTGACAGTGTACCTGAGTTAGGAAGTTTTTGTTAATTCTCGTCAAACAGACATCTTCTAAGGTTGATTGGTGCTCCTACAATCTTGTCCTCGCTATTTCTTATGTGGTTGAAGTCCCCAATCAGCATCCAGACATCACGAACGGACGAAGCACCGGTCTCTCAATATATTGCCAAAGTCTCTCTTGTAGTTTTCAACGTGTCTAGCATAAACAACTATTAAAAACCAGACAACTCCCCCTGGTATTTGATCTTTCATGTTGACAAAGTTGATTGCTGGCCTCGATATGTTCCATGTGGATGTATGATCTTTTCCAAGCTCATGGGACCGTAGCAATGCCATCGAACCCCAACTTCATACAGAAGTCATGCTCCTTTACAACGTGAATTCTCGTCCCCAGATGAACTGATGACAATAATTCACCTTGTCTATTTTGATCAATGATGATAAAATCTTCCGAAAAAGGATCGCTCCACCGACCCCTCTACGGTTCCAAGATCGGAAATTTATCATCATGAAAACTTTATAACTTACATGAGAGCAAATTTAGTTCTCCATGGATCCATTTTGGCAACTAGTGAGGGCATTGAGGAGTCTCCTGTGTTGGAGTCAGGAGACCTTGTGTGTTTCGAGGTTGTTGCATGATTAGATAACGTCGACTGTGAATTGCTAGTCATCTTGATCGTATCTATATTCCTTGCAGAGACGAATTCAAACCAAGGTTTATCTGTTATATTCAAAGGTTGAGCCATGTTTGCTTCTTTCGTTTTGGCCTTCTCATATTTCGCCTTGTTTGCAGGCCGTTTCAAAGCATCAGTTAGGTTCAGATCAATCTCCACCACATCTGGTTTTTTAGTGTTGTGATGTTGGTTGTTACTTTTGGCTTCTGAAGATGAGACCCTTTTGTCCTGACTTATCTGATTTTTCCATTTCTTTCTGCTTTTGATTATACGCGTGCCACCTTCGGTTTCCTTATTCGTATTGTTCACCAAAAGGAATTTTTGACCAAGGGTGGAATCTGTGTGGGGTCGTGATTGATTCTCCTTATCCTTCGATTCCGTTTGAAGTCGTTGTTTGTTGATTATCATCCTCAAAGATTTCTTCCAAGTTCTCAACATCCGCAAATCTCGAATCAGACCAATTTGATTCTTTTGTAACTAACTTTTTCGGATTTTCTGCACTTGACTTCCTAGTAGCACTGCCGGCCAGATTCCTGTAGTGTTCCGGCGAACCTTTTGGGCCTTCATCCATGGCCCAAAGTACACGTCCCATGCTTCTGGGTGGCCGCTTTCTTGAGAATTTGTATCAGGCCATTTCCGGATGATCTGTATTAGTAGTTCTTGGCTTCTCGTTGCAATCTTTTGAGATATGTCTCAAGCAGCAACATGATAGGCACAACAGCACCAAGTTATGTAAGCCCTCGTATTCCACGTCAATATTTTCTCATGTCGCTTGATTTGATCGGTTTCCTCCACCGTTCGTTGGTCGCCGGACGGGAGAGAAGGGAAGTCGCTATCCTTCAAGGTGATTTCTAGCTTTTCGTTTTTCGTTGTGCAGTGGCTTTCTGTGTCGATGCTTGGACCCAACTCAAACGCACGAGTTTGGTAAACTAAGTCTGAGTCGGATCTAACGGGTTGGGTTCGTGTAAGACCGACTCAATTGCAACCGATGGGTTGTTTTAGCAGCCGGAGAAGGCCAGCGAGGGAACGAGGGAAAGGCCAATGATTTGTAGTGAGAGAGAATCAGAGATCATTCGCTACTGACGTATTTCGCCGTTGGATCTATTTCAACTTATCTGCATTGTTTCTGTCGCATCATCTGTGTAGAAGAGATTTGCTTCAAACTTCTCCAATATTTGCTACCAATAATTATTTCAGAGAAGGCCGCAAAATCAACGGACGAAGTGGCAGCAGAGGTTCTCGTCACCCATTAACGAACTTGGTAATTATAAACACTGGCTAGTTTTTTAATCCCTGTTATAATCATCAAATTCTGGCTAATAGTGAAGAAGACTTTACCGGCTCCGACAACTTTTTCCTTAACCAAGATTTCTTTTAGACATTTCATCGAACAACTGCCGTATTGCTTGTGTTTTCATGTTACTGATACTCGAGGAAGCTTAGGATTTAAGTTGCTTCCAGTAAGGGCAGTCAAATCCTTCACTAGTCAGGAAAATGGTAGCATGTAGAGGAAGATTTGGATTTGGCGTTGTGGATAATACTGACCTCCAAAAAATTTGTGTTAGTGGTTTCGCTTCTGATAATTGTAGCTGTCTTTCTATGACAAATTACAACTGAGCTATAAAGGTCATATTGTTTTGAAGTTGAACATAGAATTATTGTTTTGGTACCTAGAATATGGATTTTGTTGTGCCTTCTCTTTTGGCGTATACATTTTGAAAGTTTGGTTAAGTTTACCGGGCATAGTTTTGCATTTTGGGTATTATATTTTCGTTCAGAAATTAACGGGAACATAATTGAGCTTAGAGAACCATGACTAGAAAGGAACGTAAAATATGTACTTGCTAAGACGAATAGGCCGAGTCTGGAAAGTTTGACTATTTGGGAGAGCAGAAACTCACTGGCTGTAGGTTTTGAAGCCAACAAATGTATTATAATGATTTACGGATAGGAAGCAAAATGAATTAAAAAAAGAACTATAAAAACATATGAGATAACAACCTATCAAGAGCATCATGCTGGTCTTTATGGTGTTCTTAATTGAGGTCTTTTAGGACCACTTGCAATTGAAGGCTTGGGGACCTCATTTCTTTCTATTACACTTTCTGAAATCTACACTTTTTCTTTGTGTGACTCATGTAGGGTAAGTTCAATTTTCTGTTGCAAAAGGTGTCAACGGCTACTGAAATCCTTAGGTTGAATCCAGAAACTTTAATTGATTACTAATTCTCCAGTTATAAATGAATAGGAACATGAAAGGAAAAAGATTAACAATGAACTTTTGATAGACTAAGTGCTCCTTACAGCAACTATGGAGCATCCACTACCCTAACTATAGAGAAAGCTAAATGAGGTCCTTCGAAATATATCAGGAATATGGTTCTAGCCATCATGACTCTAAATTGCACCTCTTTACTGCTCAGTTCTTCAAGCGCAAGGACCCTGGCAACCTACAAGAAGATTTCCCGAATCATAATGGCAATAACAATAACTGTTATGAGGATATAGTGGTAGATCTGTAAGAGGACTAGCTCAGTGACTATCAAGCATACATGGATAATAACATAGTGACGTTATTGAGTTGGCCTTACAAGGTGGACGCCTTAGGAAGTCTACTGCTTATTAATGTCCTCTTATATATGTCCAAACCTCATGTCAATATAGTCCCTTTTCTTAGCCAGGTTTTCAGGGTTTGGTTTTCTTTGACCAAAAATCTATAGTAAGGCATTCAAAATAATTAAGTTTGAGATTATCCATGAGTTCACGATCTTGTAAAATTTCCTGATTCATTGGTTAACTAGTCATGATCATGCTGGTTTTATCTTGCTTATATTGACAGTCTCTATATTGATGTATGTTAAGATTAGGTTTTTGCTTTAATAACACTAAAATGTATCATCGCATGATTAGGTTTATGGACATGGACTTATTTTATCTTATTGTAACTGCAATTGAAATTACATGCATTAAGTTTTATGTGGACTATTTGTATGCATTCTCGAAGGACAATACTCACAGAAAATGAGCTGGGTTGGGGGGGGGGGGGTTAAAGATGAGGGAATTAGGGGCCTGGACGTGGCTCTTCTCTGGTTTAGATTTTTAATTGTAATCATTAATGATACTCTAGAATAACTAACCCGTATGCTTCCTTCTATAGCCTTTTCTTTGTGATTGTGTATTTCTTATTGTTCTAGCTCAACTTAAGATACTTTTATGTGCGCACATTGTCATTTATATACGTTCTTATTCTATCTACATAGTGGTCATTGTAGCATTGTTCTGCATAGGGTCCGTAATAGACTTTGCTTTAGTTAATCGGATTCAGGTTTCAAAAGTATAATACAGGATTATACACCTTTGGAGACTTCCTGGTGTCATGGAAGCACAAGTAGTTGAATGTGAAATCTTCTGTACTAGCACACTCTACTGAGAATTTGACCTTAGTAGCTATTAGAGGATATTGCGAATTTTCAACCTGTGAATTTCATTTATTGTTGAATAAACTATAAAGTGCGAACTGTGAATACTCAAATTGTTAATATCCCAGAATCTCATTATGGGATAAATTCATCAAACTTTATGTAGCTTTGTAAATGGACATATCTACTTGAGAATATTTTATTTGTATGTGATTAGTTGGTGAGATTTCAGATATCTTACAAGCCTGATCTTTCTGAAACCTTAACCTTAAGTTTAGCCTTTTCCACCTGATGTTGGTTATCAGCTACCTAATGCAATCCTCCTCCTTTATCTTACATTGTCCCAACTATGTGCCCATTGATCCTCGAACTAGGCAGATTTAAGCCTGATCTCCTTTGAGAATGAAAGATATTTTCTGCGAATGACTTGATTACCTGCTGTCTTTGCAGTGCTTTCACGTAAACTTTAATAGCTAAAAACTTTGTTAAGGGTGAGGGTTTGGATGTGGGTTCTGCAGATCTTAATAGCATGTTTAAAAAGCATGTCGAACATCGAAACAGCAGAACTACTCCTTGGACACTTTTCCTATCTGTGTTAACAGAATATTGGTAGAAGAACCCTACATCATAAGTTACATTCAATTTTAAATTTCTCAGAGTCAGTGCTTCAAATTTCCTTCCAAGGGACCTTATCTTTGACTGGGTGCAGAAATTCAACGTTTGCAGCTTTTCAATCTTGATGTCAAATTGAAGTGAGTTTTCTCTCAATATAATAGTTGTTTTGTCAGTTAGTTGGTTGTTCTACCTTGAAGAAGCTGATGCAGATTCTTTAGGAGGCGGAGCAAGTAATTTCTAAGAGATGTTGAAGTTTCTTTCAATCAAGTCATCCCACTTTTTCTAAACAAACTATTTCTTTCACTTCTCTATTAAGCTGTTGTCAATCTAGTCATTTTTACTTTTCTTTTTCTGGTCTAAAGATACTTTGGGTGCTTTATTGATTGTGGCTTGGAGCTCCAGGCCCCATCACGCATCTGGAGTCTACTTGTTAAATAGTTCGGTTGAAATCATAGGTTCCTGTGGGTTGTGTTTTTCTTTTCTGATAGGCCACCTGGATTCAGGATGAACCTTACCAAATGCACAACCTGAGCATATAACTCCTGAGCTGTAGGTAGGGATGGTAAACGAGCCAAACTGATGTAAGATGCTGGAGGGTATAAGAAGAATGAATTGAGCAGGGGCTGTTTGTGGCTCGTTAATCAACTCAAGATCTTTCTTGTGTTGGGCTTGAGCTGACCCAAACATGAAGTGAACACAAGCCAATTTGGACAAGTTTTAAAAAACGGCTTGTTGAAGTTGGAAGTTAACTTTTGACATATAATTTAGAGTGGAAATTTGATTATCAAGTAAGATTTTATTTTGCTCTCAATTTCTTTCAGTTGTAAAATTGAAAATTCTAATCATTTGATTACATTATCCTGCCCTAATTCATTGGGTTAACATGGTTTTCTGGCATATAGTTGACTAAACAAACTAATATGAGCCAACCTGAACCGAACATGCATTCTTCATGTCTCTTATACTTAATGAGCCAGCTGGCCTTCATTTTGTTAGATCACAAATCAGATGCAGATTAACTCATCAACATCCGAAGCAAGCCAAAACACAAGCAGATCACTTCATTAGCAACCCTATCTACACGATAGGAGCGAACATTCTTAATCCAGCTTGACTTTTGATTAAAAGCACACTTTTAATTGAAAAGCAAATATAGTTACATCGTGGCTGTAATTCAGGTTTAGTTTGTTCTGTCCTTATCGGACCACTGTATTCTTGCCTATGATAGGTCCTGTTTTGTCTGGTACCAGCACCTCCTATCTGGATCCCAGTTCAGTGGATGCCCAACCAGTTGAGCAAATTTATTTAATTTGACAGGATGGTTCATCTTTGGGGAATTTTATGATGTGAGGGTTAGCTTCGTACAAGTCCTCACAACGCTGAGAAGACATTTTGATTATTTTCAGTTTTTTAATTTGTTACTTCCATACAATGGGCTTATTCCTGAACCGCTTAATGTTGTAGCCAACTCATTGAAATGACATGCAACAAAAAAATCTTTCTTTGACCAAAGCTCGAACTTGCCATAAACGGGAAAACAACTTTTGGAATACAGAAGCTGAAATAGGATACAAAATTCGGTCTGGCCTTAAGCAGAATTGAGTATTTGGTAAAATTCATCTGTGAACATTTGGTACTGGAAGTTCATTGTTAATGAATTATTGATAACAAACATAAGAAAACTGCATTCATATGGAACTTAATTTAAGATGAATAAATCTATGCTTGGTAAAATGAGGTTAAAAATTAACTCAGATTTCTTGTATACCTTTAATCTGCCTACATGTCTAACAAAAAGAAGTTAACAAGGGACTGATCGGTGATTCTGTTGAATTAACCTCCATTTTTTTGACATGTTAGCTATGCCATATAGAAATTTAATTGCTGGCGATAAAGTTCATGTATGTTTTTTCCCCTCTTTCGTAGGATTAAATACGGCTGATCCTTATTACTCTCTGTTCTGGCTGTGTAAAATCTATTTTTCTTCTTTTCATATGCTATTAGTCTTTACTACATGATGGGCTCTTACGCAGTTGATGAAGTACAGACTGGAAGTGATACTGCGAAAATATAAGGCAGCAGTTTCTGGTCAAAGAGACATGAGAACGATAGCTACAAACGTTGCTGGTTTATTAGGTATCTATCAATTTAAAATATTTCTTAGTTTTCTTGTTGCTATTATTCTGACTTGATTTCTTGCCTCTCTACTCTCATGTAACGAACGGTTTGGGTGGTGATTTCCTTTGAAGTGCTTGATCAAGAGCCATTAAGATATCGACTATTATGACGTCCAAGTCTGTAGTTCTTGGCTTACCTATATTATAGTGGAGAGAGTGTGCTAGAAGCTGGTGTTGGTCTCACTAGGGAAAGTTTTGAGCCTTTCCATATCTTCATGCTCTGTGGCAGTCATTTTGATGTCATCTGTAAACAAGTGAAATCAGCTTCTAAAACTGGGATTCCTCCCAAGATAATTGTGACTGCTGTATTTTTAGTTTTTTTGCAATTAATAATGGCTCTTTAATTTTCTCTTCAACCTTATCTAGTAATTCCACTTGCTCCTTTCCATTTGAGATATGTGGCGGTCCTGGCCCAACACATTATCCGTATCTTTTGGCTTATGATTCAGAGTGTCGCTCGTACAATAACCTCCACTCATTCAGAAGTGGTACTGATTGGTCAAGGTAGGCTGCATCCTTTGACATTTTATGCACCACTTGTCCTGGTTCATATATTTCTGTATAGGATATTGCTTCTATTTGTTTGGACGCGGGATTGGCCAGGCCAGTGTGGAACTTATCCTTTAGTAAATTTCTTTGCTCGAGTTGCTGGTCCTTCTCTACTGTGCTGCCTCATAAGGGTCGAGCTATCTCACCTTTCTTGTTTTATGTTTCCAATAACAACAACTAAGCCTTTTCCCATACTAGACGGGGTCGGCTACATGGATTCTTTGTTTCCACAGAGCCCTATCATGTCCCATGTTAGCAGTTAACTCAACATAAGCTAAATCATTCTTTATTGTTTCTTTCCAACACTTTTGTGGTCGTCTCCTACCTCTTTTAATACTTTCAAAATCTAGTTTTTCATAACTTATTACATGCTCTTCTTTTGATTTCTTTCTATATGTCCAAACCATCTTAAATGACATTCTCTCATTTCATCCTCTATTGGTGCCACTCCCAATTCGTTTCTAATAATATCATTATATATACGGTCTTTTCTTGTATGACCACTCATCCATCTCAAATCTTCATTTATGCGACAGATGTCTTTTGTACATGTTGATGATTAACTGCTCAACACATAGAATCATAAAACATAGTAGGTCTAATTGCTGCTCTATAATATTTACCTTTTAACTTTAATGGTATATTCTTGTCACAAAAAATAATTGATGCTACCCTCCGTTTTAACCAACCTGCATTAATTCTTGAATGACATCTCTATCAATTCTTCCATCACACATGTTTTATGTTTCTGTTGATACAACATAAAAAAATATTAAAAAAAGAGCCAATGATGACACATGGGTGTATCTTGAAATGGTTATAATATATCTTGTCCATTTTGGATGCTTCCCTTGTGTTGTTTAACGTGGACTGTGATTTCCTGAACTAATGTGAGATTTAAGACGTTTGCGGCATCATTTCTTCATTCTATTATCCTCTCGTTGTCATGGAAAAGCTTGGAATAGCCGGTAGTGCCAGAAGGTTCATGATGTTCTGGATTTTTTGGTGTCAACACTTGTACATCACTTTCTTAGGAGACTCAAACCCCTTGAATACATTCATGAATCTTGACAAAAATTCAAGAAGAACCATTATTGCCATTTAAAGTTTTGGCTCGAGCCCATTGTTGACCTTTTAAAAGGGTAACACGTAGCTGATTGATTTCTTTTAGTGCAAAGGTTCCAACTTTGCATTTGTTTAGTATTATTTGTCATTCTGGCAAAAAATGATTTTGCTTGTTGCTACGGAGCTGATAGAGTGCTAGTTGAGTGAGCCAGGGGGATCAACTGTTTGAATGTGGGGATTCCCGTGCTCTACTTGTAGGAGTTGCAGCCTTTCCCATTACGGATTTTACTATCATGTCTCCTTCTCGATGCAAGAGTCCAGAGTCCATGCCATAAGTTATATTATCCCTTCACTACCCATTGTACCGGAAAAATACTCGCCATCCATTTCCTTCACTTCTAATTTCAGGCATCTATTTTCATCAATTCAGGGAATGGAATCTCAATCTCTGTTATGTAAGATCGTTTCCATGTGAGTGCGTTTTTCGGTCTATCTGCCAGGATATGCTTTGCACCTGTCACCATGACTCCTTTGGTTTTCTTGAATGGCAAGATCGATGCTTCAACTACGTCTGGTCATCAGGAAGTGAACCTAACGGCGGTGATCATGGCTGGATTGCTCACTTAAAATACTGATCTGGTTCAGCTTGTTGGCTCATTTGATCGAAGCTAAGCATGAACCGAGTTGTGTTGAACAGGAGTTGCTTGATCAGATGAAAACTTTAATTGAAGTACATTATTATTAAAAAAATGAAATTTCTCATAAACATAAGTCTAAAGACTTGTTAAACAGCTATCGTTTTATGGTTAAGGAGTTATAATTCCGTAACTCGTTCTACAGTTAAGGACAGGATTGTAGAACATCCTTCTTATACAGGAAGTATGCCTTTTTCCAATGCACTGAAGTCCAAACTGTTAGGTCGGGACTTGGTGAGTTCGAACCCACCTACTATCTTTTGGAATAAGCAGAGAGATGGTTATTCTTGCCCCAACCTTAATAACAGCTATCGTGATGCATCAGGAATTCAAACCTGGCCCCTTCTGAGTACCCTTAAGGTGTCACCGGATCGGGAGTGTCATGCCCACAGTGTGCATGCGGAGGAAGACCCCGGCACTAGGGAGGTTTAACTGGTGCTTGGGGAGGTTTATGTGTTCACCAATTTATGTTTATGTATAAGCGAGTCCAATGAGCACCACCGGGTGTTGAGCCTTGAATGTGTTGAACAAGCACCACCGTGCAGTTATACAAGCTGCTCAACAAATCAAAACTTTAATTTTTTATAAAAAATATTAAAGAGAAAGATTCTCACAGTGTCAAATTTTTTTTATAAGGTTGTATTGGAAGATGAAAGCAATTTACCATTTAACTGCACGTATACCCACCCAGTTGGTTTAACATGGTTTACTAACACATCCAAGCACAAACGATCTTATATGAGCCGAACTGAACTGGACATGCATCAAGTTGGATCGCTTAACGAGACAGTTTGTCTTTGCTCCCAGTACGAACAAGATTGCTTGGCTGTTTTTGTGATTGGCACTCTTTGGCTAATTTTAACCTCCAACACCTTCGAAATTTCCAAAAGCTACTGTTGCTTGTTGCGTCAGTCTCTCTCTCTCTTTACCATCAGGTCTACTTCGTGGATCCAGCCCTTGCCTGATCTTAACCTTAATGTCTGTCCAAATCTTGTCAAAGCTGTCGTTGCACCAATCTTAGTAAAGAATCATTTTCCAAACAAGAGAAAAAGATGTGCATGGCATCTCTCTCTCTCTCTCTCTCTAAACAATTGGTATCTAATTTTGACTTGTAAGAAGCACCACCATCAACTTGTTTCTTTTAAACGATGGAGTGGAGTCATATTCCATGCACTACCATGCAGCTTCCGTATTAATGATTCCAATTCTCTCTAGAGTGCCTGAAATCACGAACCAAAGCCTCTTGGTGTTGCCTCGCAAATATGGAATAGTCGTCCTTGGAGAGCATATTTGCCTTTCTTCTCACGGTCAGTGTATTTCTTCTGCATATATGCCGATCATACAACTGCATATATGCTAATAATCCTCTCTTCTTTCACACAATTTCTCAATTTCTTCAGCAACTTGGGGGCCAGAGATTAAGATGTTTCTCGAATAAATTCGCCACTGTTTCTCCCACTAATGAATACATCTGATTCTCTCTCACTGGCCTCAACACTCTAAAAGCAGCTGTTTTTTCTTTTCTGTCAAAGATAGAAATTATTTATGAAATGTTCTATAAATCTAAAGAGTGGCTTGTCATGGCAATCATCCAGGGCTCACAGTGCACCAAACCCCACCAGCACGTGTCCTCCAGACTGTTAATACTGTGTCCAAAGACTCTCGTGCACTCTGACTGGCTCTGTCACCATTAATAGCTACTGAGGTGCTGTTGCAGTATAGAGGCAATATATAGCAAACTATTGCAGACCCTCTGCATAATGTGCTCCGCGCGAACCAGAACTTGATGGATACAGACAAACCGGCAGCAGAGGAAGGAAACAAATGAGAGATATATTGATTATGTACGTTGTAAAGGTTAGGAAAAGTCAATAGCGTATGCACAAGGAGCTAGGACTCTCCTGTTGAGAGAAAGAACCTTCATGTTGAGGGTTTGGAGTTCGATACTCTGGGTTGTACATTTCACATAGGGTGCCAAACCCCAGCTTGTCTATACGAAAACATTAATAGCACAATATTTAACCCTGTTGTAAGAGAAAGCTACCCGATATGAAGTGGATATGAACGATTCCAATAAGATTTCATTCTTAAACAAAAAATGTTCATTTGGTTTATTCAATTTTATGATCGGAACCAAGGAAGATATATATTGGATTATCATTATTTTTTACCAGAGAAGAGGTTTTCAAGGAATGATAAATCTATTCACCCGCAGTAAGCGAGCTTGATATGGTGTATGGTTCTATATGGTATCTACAATGTGTGTGAGAGAGAAAGAGACCAGAAAATGGCCTAGATTTCTCGTAAAAATCGATATGATCCACGTGTAAAACCCTTATAAGTAACTGTTTGTCTGCCTTCTTTTGTATATAAACATAAAATTCTGGTTTCTTATAAAAATCCACTCATAAATCCAAAAACAAATACTGGTTTTTGACAAAGACATAAATAGTTGATTCCCATCACTTTTCCGCTTCACACATAGCTGCATAGTTAGTATCTCAAAATATGCATGAAAATAATGTGGCAGAAAAGCAAGCTTGTGGGATAGAGCAAGAACACACAAATATATATATATATATATATATATATATATATATATATATATATATATATATATATATTAAATTAATCATCTCTTTCTTTCTCTCGAGACATTGAGCGAGACCGGTTAGACGAGAAAAGGGATAATGGCAGGAGCAGATGGCTGGAATTGAAGCACGTACGTGTCTACATGTCTCCCCCAAACCGGCTGCCGGTTGGCCGCACTACCGCCCCATCCCTTTTTAGTCTTTACAATAAAATAAACAGTCACCGTGGTCCCATGACTGATTGGCAACCCATTTCCCCAGAAACTCTCTCTCCCTCTCTCTCTCTCTCGGTCTCTAGAACCCCAACAGAACCCTCCGAAGGAAAAAACAAGACAGAAAATTGAATACATCAAGAGAAACAGAAGTACATCAGATTATAGATCATGTCAGCAGGGGATTTACGCCAAGAGAAAGAGAAGTACATCAGATTATAGATCATGTCAGCAGGGGATTTACTAAAATCTCAAGCAGCTATAGGTAGTAGGTACCAAGAAAATCCGTTCATCAGGTGGTAGAAATTCCGGTAATGACAGTTCCAGTCACCAATTTGAAAGGACGTGGATTGTAGTAATCTCAATCAGACCTTTTATCATAGTTTATAAAGATTAAATCTACACAGTCAAACTTGCTCAGACTTTCATCATAGTTTATGAGGACTAAGAATATATGCAGCTGACTCCGTTTAGTATGAGCGGAGGTTTCAGGAGTGTCTCAGCAGAAGTTGAAGCCTAAAGCCGAAATTCGACACTATATGTAACTTAAAATTTGGGGCCTAAATCTGAAAGTTTTGGGGCTAAAAGGATCGATACTCTGATGATTTAACTTTCGGGTTTTCCAACCTCCCTCTCTTTTAATACTTTCAACAACAATAACAGCAGGATGAACGCACCGCCATTACAACTGAAAGCATGTGCGCAGTCAACAGGTTCCACAAATATAAAAGATGACAGAAGTTACTGATCGATACTTCGTTTTTACTAACAATCGTTTGTAACTAGGAGAAACATTTGTTTCCCTTCGAAGTCAGAAAACCTCCAAAAACAGAAGATGGAGCTCATCTGTTCAGGCTCCCTTTAAGCTTTTCAAGGAAGAAATGAACAGAGGAGTTGAGTTGTCATCCTGCAACGTACAGTGCATTGGTGTCACACCTCTTCCTGCAAGGCTGTTCATAAATGGTACACTTAATAATCGATAAAATAGTCCATATTGAACCAGCATTTCGTCACTCAAGTAACTCCTGAGAAGGGGGTGTGCGCGCGCGCGCGCGTGTACACGTCTACATATCCATATATATATATATATATACGTACATATAGTACTGATGTCACAGAATATAACCCTGTAGTGAAAGAATCCGACGCTCTTCAGGTGAAGCCCTCAACAGCAGCCGCTGCTGCTGCTAATGCTTTTTTTACACTATTTATTTCGTTTAAAATCGAAGAAATCGTAAAAGAATCAGAACAAAACCCCTGTATGAGCAAATCAAATGCAATATGAGAGAGGCCTGGAATGGCCAAGTGGATTATATAATCAACTTTTGAAAATTGGCCCAGATGGTGAATGATAAAGATGACGACACTTTTCATTTTCAACAAAGAAAATAACTCCCTAGAATTATTCTAATACCTCGAATAAGCTCGTCGTGATAAAGTTCAGGCAGAAAGCAAAGAGAATCTTGGCTTGAACCCATTTCCATGCTCATTAACCCAAAAGAGAAGAAAAAGATAGAAAAAGAAAACTGCATCTAACCAATTATATATCGATACATTAACCATCAAATTATAAAAGTACAAATAGGACATTGCTTCACGCATAAGGGTCCGCCAAGATAGTGCTTATAAATCTAATAAGCTGTAAAAATTATAGGTAAAAGCCAACCAACTTGGACAAATTTCCATGGAAAAAGAGGGGGATAAGCCAAAACCTTAGCATATAAACCCCTGTGGCACTCCTTGTATCTGCTAAGAGCTCCAACGCCTTCCCTCAACATTCGATCCAACCTCTAGACATCGCACGCGCACGCACACACACACACAGATGCGCATGCCGCCAACTTCACCTTCTTCCTCTATCTATCTTCTTTCCCTTCTCTCTCGAGACAAAAACCACCAGCTCCCTATGAAGGCCACGTTGTCTGCTGACGATGAAAGCGAATCTCTCTCTCTTCACATGTGGCCTTCTCCCTCTGAGGTAATCCAATACCCTCTCTCTCCTTCGTGTGGAACATGCATGCGCATACATGCACACGGATCTGTATTCAGAGGCATGATCAGCTCTGATTCACTGAGACTACATGGTACTATAGTAACTTTTTGTGGTTATCCAAAAGGAAAACTTTTATGTTCATCATATCTGGGGAACCAATTCATAAGAAAGGGAAAACCATTGTGTTCGTGATATCTGGGAAACGGACTATGTAGAAAAAGGAAAGATCTCGGGAAACAAAATCCATAATGAATGAAAAAGAAGACACTGGCGACCAATACATGAAGATTTCCCATATGAAAAGGACTTGTTACATGAATGTATAATGTTGTTTATGCAGGTAGTAAAAGAGATGGCGTCCATCAGCAAAATCTCAGGACCAACCTTACTAACAGGTCTGCTTCTTTACTCGCGTGCAATGATCTCCATGCTGTTCTTAGGCTACCTTGGCGAGCTCGAGCTCGCCGGCGGATCTCTAGCCATTGGTTTCGCCAACATAACCGGCTACTCGGTTCTGTCCGGGCTCGCAATGGGGATGGAACCCATCTGCGGCCAAGCCTTCGGCGCCCAGCAATGGAAGATCCTCGGCCTCACCCTTCAACGTACCGTCCTTGTCCTCCTCTCCGCGACGCTCCCCATCTCCCTTCTCTGGCTCAACATGCACCGGATTCTCCTCTGGTCCGGACAAGACGCCGGAATCTCCGCCACAGCCCGCACCTTCGTCCTCTTCTCCCTGCCGGATCTCGTCTCCCTCTCCTTTCTCCACCCTTTACGCATCTACCTGCGGTCGCAAAACGTCACGTTTCCGGTGACTCTTTGCTCGGCCGTCGCGATCGTCCTGCACCTTCCGGCTAACTTCCTCTTGGTCGCGTACCTCAAACTCGGCGTCGCCGGCGTCGCGCTTTCCTCTGCATGGACCAACGTCAACATGGTTGCCTTCCTGTTCGCCTATCTCCGCTTCTCCGACGTCTACCGCCGGACGTGGGTGCTGCCGAGTCGAGATTGTTTGCGAGGGTGGCCGGCGCTTTTGAAGCTCGCGGTACCGACGTGCGTCTCGGTGTGTTTAGAATGGTGGTGGTACGAAATCATGGTGGTGAGCTGTGGATTTTTATCTAATCCAAAGGCGACTGTGGCGTCGATGGGGGTATTGATTCAGACGACGGCATTGGTGTATGTGTTTCCGTCGGCTTTGAGTCTCGGCGTGTCGACGCGCGTCGGGAATGAGCTTGGGGCCGGCAGTCCGGGCCGCGCGAGGGTGGCGGGGATGGTTGGGATGGGTTGCGCTGGGGCGCTGGGTGTGTGCGCAATGGGATTTGCCGTCGGCATGCGGCATAGATGGGGGAGGTTGTTTACTTCAGACCCGGAGATCCTACGGCTGACGTCGATCGCGCTGCCCATCGTAGGGTTGTGCGAGCTCGGGAACTGCCCGCAGACCACCGGGTGCGGTGTGTTGCGTGGATGTGCAAGGCCGACGGTTGGTGCTAACATCAACTTGGGGTCGTTTTACTGCATGGGGATGCCGGTGGCGGTGATCCTGGGGTTTGTGGTGGGGGTCGGGTTCCCGGGGCTCTGGCTAGGCCTGCTCGCGGCTCAGGCCACGTGCGCCGTGGCCATGATGTGGGTCTTGGTCCGGACCGACTGGGCTCGGCAGGCAGAGCGGGCCAGGGAGCTAATGGGAAACAATGCTGCTAATACTAATAGCGACAGAGGTGGTGGCACATGTGCGGTGACGATGGTGGTGGCTGAGGAGCAAAGCGGGTTTAAGGTGGTGGCTGATGGAGGTGAAAGTGGCTGTGAATCTGAGCCGTTGATGAGCAGTGTGTGATTGAATATTGGACGGTGGGGATTTTTCATTTTTATTACTCTGCATTCTTATTCGCTCTCGTCTTCACTTGTTATACATTGTTATTGGACGTGATCAGAGGAGTGAAATAAAGAAGAATTGGAGGGGCTTATTTAATTTTTTTACGAACTTATGCATGAAGCAGCTCGATCGAGATTAAAATCCTAAACTTCACAAAACCAGCAAAGTTAATCTAACTCGACTCATTTTAAGTGCATGTTGCGCCCACTCGAACGGGCTAATAACGTAACAAGAACAAGATCTTGAGTTGACGAACAATTCATTCATTTTTTGTTTAGCAGAGCAACTTCTCAGTGGTTTAGTGGATCTTAGTACCAATCTGTAAAGAATAAAATCTTATCGAAATAACTACGTAATAAAAAAATACTTGCTTTTATTTCAAAGAGAGATAAATGAAAAGGTGAAGAATAGGTACTTGTTACTAATGGGTTCAAATTATGTGCTGCTGAATGTAAAATTGTAAACTTTATGAGGCTTTTCTTGTTAAGTATTTGAAACATGGTTATTTAAGCATCTAATTCTTAAACTTTAAATTTAAAAACTAATATTGTCTTGTTTTCTGTAAAGATTCTGGAAAAATCTCCTGGGAGACAGACACGCAATCTTTTGTGTACGTCACGACACGAATTCCCAAATGGAATTCTCCCGGGCATCAATGCATGGCTGTGACCCAAGTTCCCTACCACTTGCACACACTGTTTTTCAGCTGGTTGCCTGGGAAACATCTATTCACATGGACACCTTAACTCTCCCTCGTGTCGTGTCCCTTCCATGTGTTGAGTATAGAAGGAAAATGTACGAAAATGCTAATATTTCGAAGCCACGTTTTTCTTGTTTGAATCTCACTGAATTCGTTGGTACAAACGCAGGCTGGAGTTGTCCGGAACAAGAAGAAAATGCAGGTCAAGCCAGATATTATGTCCAACCGGAACCTAGAACCGTAACCTAATCGTGTCGAGGCCAGCTGATTCGATTTCGGTTTAATTTTGGTTCCGTTTTATAAAAGGTGAAATTGGAACTAAACCGGGTGATCTCCGGTTTCAGGTTTGATTCTCATTCCGGTTTCACCAGTTTCAGGTTCAACCGGTTTCTGATTTAGTTTCGGACTAGTGGATTAGCCAGGGAAAGTTTTCCTATGCAAGTCAGCGAGAATTGGCGAGGAAATGCTTCCTTCTTTCAAATCTTTGTTCGAAAATGAGGCGTCTCTCTCTCTGCACCCAGAGGAGGTGAGTCCCGCTGCATGAGTGCAAATTGCTCAGTGTCTACAATAAACTCAAGCTTTTCTCTGCGAGATAGAGATTAGAGTTTCTTATTTGAGAATCCGCCCGTCGTTCTCATCCTGTCCATCTAAATTGTCATTCTCTTTATTTGTTGTCCCTCAAGTTAGAAGACGTTGCTTCTTCAAAGGAGTCCATGGCCATACGTAAAATATGCATTCTGTTTCCT